>JAVJIF010033886.1:0-77500 GCA_038442645.1 Agave tequilana | reverse complement strand
CTAAAAACCTTTTTTTTTTTTAAACAGTCCAAAGAAGTCCCCTATTTATAGGCTAGAAAAACTAGTCATTGGGGCAATTTTTCAGTCCAGACGGCTGTCGGTCGACCGACCTAGTAGACCGCCAACGGTCAAAAATCCGACCGTTGGAGCCTCGGTCGACCGGCCCGGTCGACCGCAGCCTGAAACAGAGAGCAGAGCTCTCTGCCGGTCGACCGACCAGGTCGACCAGGGCTTTTCAGAGAGCAGAAGCTCTCTGGCGGTTGACCGACCCGGTCGACCGGCCCTCCAGCCAGAGCTGGCGTGCACGACTGTGCACGTCGGTCGACCGACTCCTAGCTCGGTCGACCGACCCGGTCGACCGGCAGAAGCCAGGGCAGGACTAATATAGGGATTGAAAAACTTGGTTTTTATTTGTCAAATAAATCCCATAAAATTTCTAAAAATTCGCAAAAATAGGTTCTTGTATTATCTTTGATATATAAACTTGTTTGAGTAAAAATCAAACCAAGTTACAAACATTTTGAACTTTTTTGTGTTATGAAAATTTTGCCGAAAACCAAAAACCGTATTTTCCAAAACTTGGATTGTTGAATTGAAAATTCGTTTTGTCCAAAACTCATTCAAATACAAAAACATGATATGAAACAACATTGAAGCATGTTGTATATGGATATAATCCAATATACATGAAAGATACATATATCATTGTTTTTGATATTAAATCCGAAAATATGTTTTGTTAAAATACCAAAACACCAAACTAATGAAATAGACTATCAAACTAAGTTTGTTTAAATAGTTGAAGCATGCATGTATATAGAACAAATCTAATATACATTAAACCATGTAAACTTGTATTGATACTATCTATTCATGAAAACCAAGACCGGTTAAACCAAAAACCGAAAACCAATAAACATGAAACTAGAAACAAGTGTGTGTGTTATGAACTTGAGCATATCACACTATCTAGTTTTTACAAATGAATCTAAATACAAAATTAAACTATGTACCGAAGTCTTCTTGACGAACTCCGTCTTCAAGCCGACTCGATCCAAACCGTGATCCACCGAGCTTGACTCCAACGAGTGCTAAATATGAACTTTGACGCTCGGGCTCTTGAATCACCATGTGAGAAGTTCCAAAACATCTTTGTTGAAGCTAATCACCTACTAATATCTTGGTTAAGTGTATGAAACTAAACATCACAAGAATATTAGTAAACATAACTACATGAGTTAATCATCATCAAAACTAGAGTGGAAGGCCTCTGGGCCAACAAAAACATGTACAACAATTTGTACATGCACGCCATATATATTCACATATACATATTCCCTCCCGCCCTCCAAAATCCTTCCTCCGCGCATAAACGCGCACAGGCACATTTAAAATCACATATATAATTTATATACGAATATATGTATATATATATATCTCTCTCGTCTTCTCCCATCCGCAACCTTCCTCCATACTATGCAATGCACATATGTATATCGTAGCAACACATCGTTTATTCACATAACACATCAATCAATACATTAGTGCCATCAATTTGACAAGTTCACATTTTTCGATTTAGTTTTCACGATCCACACTCGTATTCGTTTTGTATATGTATCTCGATCACCAATATCGTGTTTTATACCACATTTTTCCCATTGGGTTTAATGATATATTCAGTTCTATTTCTCAAACTTTCAGTTCATGAATGGCTTGGTAATAAATTCAAGATTTTTCTCTTACCGACATTGATAAATTATTTTATTCCCTTCACAAGTGACAATTTTCACCATATCTCGACCAGTATATATACATACATACATACATACATATATATAGGGGTTACTGTACCTCAGCCGACGGCTGAGAGAGTTTCTCAACCGGCGGTGACGTGGCTGAATATATGCCACATATAGGTCGCAAAAGTGTAGGCGCCAAAAAAAATTTAAAAAACCCGCCTAAAGAATAGTGAATCAAATTGACAAAAATACCCCTTTTTTACTTCTAAACTGACATAAACTCATTCACAAACAAAATTTACCTAAAGAATTTTCAGTTGAATATATCTACAGTTATAAAATTCGTAATTATACTACATCAAAAATATAATAGAAAAAATTTGAATCAAAATAATGTGAAATAAATAGCATCATTGAAAAGTAAAAAAACATGTTTGAAACATAATAAAACATGATATCCTTCAGCACTCCGACGACAGACGCTGTCTTTTTTTACGTGCCTTCTATAACAGAATTCTCACCATTTTACAAATTCCGCTATCATAATCGCAGTCATAGTATAATAAAACTTTTGAACACTGCGACCATGATCGCAGATATAATATAATATAACTTTCAATTTTATATGACGACAGCGACACTAGTCACAGTCATAATATAACAAAACTTTCTATCACTAAGACCATGGTCGCAGACTTAATAAGTTAATATAATATAACCTTCAATTTTATACCACGTCTGCGACCCTAGTCGCATTCCTTATTCGCATAAAAATCATTGACGAAACATGCTATCGTCCAGCACTGCGACCTCCTTCAGTACTGCGACCAAAGTCGCAATCTTTTTTCGCATGCCTTATGTAACAGATTTTTTATAATTTTACAAAGTAGATTAGCCATGCGACCCTGAGATCAGTTCGCGTATATCACATCTTATAAAATACTATATTAATTATACTGAATTAAATGAAGTAATTAATATTCTATCTACCGTGATACAACAACAGTATAGAAAAAAGAGATGCACTAATATTAATCTCGATAAAGGAAAGATGTGCACCATACGTAATCTAAAGATATAGGAAAAATATTTTATAAAAAGTTAATTTGTACTTCACGTAGTAAACCTCTGGACAAAAAGGAACTCTTCGGATTCTCTCGCCATAACTCTTCAATTACATATTTAATTTTTTTTACCACTTCTTCCAAAACTCAACCATCACCTATAACAATTATTATTACTATTCATGTTCTTTCACATTATTGACCTTTATATAGTGCTTGTAACTAATACATTATCTCATATCTAAAAACAATATTTTTGCTCTTCCTTTTCAATTTGATTTCAAAAACTTTCAGTAAACAATTCATTCTTGAATCATATCTTCCCCATCTTCTTCCTCTGAACACTCAGATTTCAACTTCAATCATTCCCCCACCGGTCCTCTTTCTTCAGGGTATTCTAGTGAATCTGATACAAGTTTGGACTTCACTCCTTTTGACTATCTCACTACATCAAATAATATTTTAACTGATCCTCCTCTTCATGAGGATGATGAAGTTTTCATCTGGGTTAGTGAGGAGGAAATTATTCCTCTGCCACTTGACAGAGACATGCTTGATGAAGGCATGTCCTCTAATGCTGGAGGCTCGCTTTCTCGCAACGGATCGGACGAAGAGCTTGATAGAGACGATCCATTCTGAGAGTTTATCGATGAACCAAAAAACCCTCAAAAACAGGAAGATAATGAGGAAATAAGTGATGGACAGGAAGACGAGGAGAATGAAGACGACGAATCTGCTTATGATGGTGATGACGACGAGGATTAGGATTTCCTGATCTTCTGATATTCAACGTTATTTTGTCTTCTATTGACAGCTTTTAATGCTCTTTTTTTGTAAGGTCTCTTTCTGACCATATTATGTTATAAATAAAATTTACTTCTATCTGTAAAATAATCTTTCATATTTTTAAATACATATAAAGTATGCCGTATAGTTATTATTTCTTATCTGCGATAATGGTCGCAGTACTCATATAATAATTACATATTAAACTGCGACCACAGTCGTTGTCCAGTCATAAACAGTTTGATCATTTTGCATTCAATAAAGTTATAAACAACTACCATGGTCGCAGTACAAAATTAAACTATATAAACAGATAATACTGCGAACATGATCGCAATCCTCTCAAATCAGTATATTTCACTGTATATCACAAATTAGAAAACTGCGACTGTTGTTCTTAAACACTGCGATCATAGTTGCAGTCCTACTTCGCATGCAATAAGTAAAAAAAATTCGTAGTTTATAGGCGGCTGAGATAACAGTTACAGTGAAGAGTAAACATATAAAACCATACGTAAACTGTGACTATAGTATCAGTCCTTAGTCACCGTTATTACATTTAACTTAGCAAAAAAATCATCCAAAAAAATGTTGTTGTGAGCACTGCGACCATAGTCGCAGTCCTTGATCGCATGCTATATGTAAAAACAATTTAATAGTTCATAGGCGGCTCAGACAACGGTCACAGTGAAGAACAAATATATAAATAATACGTAAACTGCGATTATACCATCAGTTATTAGTCACCGTTCTTACATTTAACCAAGCAAAAAAACGTCCACGACTTGCTCTCGTTAAGCACTGCGATCATAGTCGCAGTCCTTGTCTGAATTCAATATGTAAAAAAATAATAATTTATATATTACATGCGAAAAAAGTAAACTGCGACTATATTAAAAATCAGTAAATTTCAAATCAGATAACAAAAAAATTAATAAAGAAGCATTCAAATTAGTTTCGTGATTTGATAAAAATTGGTGACAGTTTGGCCGCAGTTATAAAAGATAATTGTGACAATATTGACTAACATTAGAAATATAAAAAAATAATAAACTATACAGATCCACTGTCTTTTACCGCAGGGGTATTTAGTAATTTCAACTGTTTCAATAGGCGGGGCGTCCTTTCTAGTGTGGCTAATAATGTGCCACATCACCGCAGGCTGAGAGGGTCTCTCGGCCATCGGCTGATATACATTTTTCTCATATATATATATTATCAAGTTATATAATTTGCATCAATTTTTGAGAATCTAGATCGTGAAATGAGCCAAGGGTATTCCGATATTATAATCAATGAGCTACAAATTTATACTGTGATTATTAAGCTTACACAACTTATACGGTGATTATCAAGCTTACACATCTTTTACCATGATTAGTTAGCTTACTGAATTAATATCATGATTAACTAGCTTACACAATTAACACGATTAGTTAGCTTACTGAATTAATATCATGATTAACTAGCTTACACAATTAACACCATGATTAACACATTTTTGATAGGACATGGGGAACAAAATTATTAAAATTCTACTATGAAAATTAAGTGAGAACAAGAAGCAAACTTTACTCACTCTGACTCAGAGACTTTTCAATATCAATGAAGCTCTCGCAATCACTGTGATAATTTTAAATATAATATTTTATATATTAGAAATTACGATTTTCATGTAATTATTAATCAAAGAAATTCTATTAACAACAAGAGGTGGTAGCTTACCTCTTAGTGATTAATTATTTGGTTAATAACTCACCAAGTGCACACACATCCACTTCCTTCTCATTTTTCTTTAATGAATCAACCATCAAGCTTTTCCATCACTTCCTTTATTACTCCGTATAACATTGGTCGAGCCACTTGACTTGGGTTCTGATCTCGAGCCGAGCTTGATCCGAGCACCAAATTGACAAAGAAAGAAGAGAAAAAGAGACGAAAATAAAGAGAAAACAAGAGAAAAGAAAAGAAAAAGGGAAAGAAAATTAATTGAAGAGAATTTTGGAGAAGAAACAGCTAGGGATTTAGATTTTTCTCAATTTGGGAAAGTGAGAGAGACTTGGGATTTTTCTCTTGGATGAATAGTAACTTAGAGAGGGTATTAAATTGGTGATATAATTTTGTTAGGATATTTCTTCATTTGAGAGAATACTCTATTGCTCTGTCAGCCCACCAACTTATTAAATGAAAACACTCATAAACACCAATTTCATTGTGTTACGAAATTGATATGCTCTGATACCAATTGTTGTGATCTCAGGATCGACGTTAGCGAAACTTGACAATATGAATAATACTTGCAAAAGAAAAGTTTGATGTAAAGCAAACTAGCAATATCTAGAAAAAAAATAAAAAAGAACACGAGAATTTAATGTGGTTCGGCCCAAACTTGCCTACGTCCACGGGGAGAGAACTTGAGAGAGCTTTATTAATAGATTTGGTGCAAAGAGATCTAACCTTCCTCTTGATGCAACAAGAGTATTCACGTTCCACTTGAATCTAACCCTATATTACAAGAGTATTACCTTCACTCTATGCACATTCAACTTGTTTCTCTCTTTTTTGGCTTCCCCTGGTCTCCTTTATTTGAGATTCTCTATTATAAAAACTCCTTGAGACTTGTTTGGTTGAGGCAGTTACAATTCTTGGTTACAACATTTATGAGATTTTACAATACAATTCCAATTTAGACTATGAGATGATCTTGGCCTTTGGATGGTTAAAGAATCTTGATCAATCCTTTTAGGAATTAATCTCCTTGATCCAGAAGGATTCTAAACCTTTTAATCTTTAAAAATAAATCTTCATTGAATAGGAATTAAATCCTATTCATACTCCCCCCTGAAAAGGAAACTCTCAATTGCTTGAAAAAGAAACTGCTTCTTCTTAATTTGTTTCTTCTTCTTCCAGTCATTGTCTTCTCCAACTCAATTGGACTTTCTTGGACCATCATCTCTTCTTGAAAAACAAGATAAAATCCTAACAATTTTCACCTTGACTTATTTTTCAAGCCTTTAGCAAAACAACTTGAGATTTCAGATTAATACCTTGATTTTTTTTCTTGGTTGTAACCGTACTTGAAGCCTTTAACACTTGTACCCTCTCTCTGGGGCCTTTGGCTGATTTACCGCCATGGCTTGGGCCATCTCAGGCCTTGCCCGAGTGTACTATTTCTCTTTCCTGTAACATTTTGACTCGGTTCACGTCCCATTACAGTCTTCTTTGAAGCTCTACCTCGCGATGAACTCCCTTTCAAGCTTATCCTTGAAACTTCACCTCGAACTGAGTTTCTTTCCTTCAGCTTGTGTAACCCTCTACACTTTTCTCCTTTCAGGATTATCCTATCTCCTTGGCTGATTGCGACGATGCCTTATTACAATTGGATCTGGCATCCTTCTTCGTCGAGCACCCTTATGAATATTAGATTATATTGTGCCTTCGGGACATACCGGACCACCTCCAGAGCACGTACTGTCCCATCTCTTCCTGTAACCTTAACTGTCCCAGTGCCGATGATCTCACAAGCGGAGTCATCTACCATCTTCACAATCTCTTTCTTCTTTACAACTAAGGAGTTATTGAATAGTTCTTTCTGAGAATATACATGAACCATACTACCTGAATCAAATATCCAGTTATTACCTTAAGAAGTGTTGTCCTCATAAGAAGCCATTAGTACTTCGGTGTCCTCTACACCACTTGCTACGTCTGCCTCCGCAGCTTACCCCTTCTTCTTGAGTCACTCTTACCGATGCTTGCAGTCATTCTTTCAATGACCTTCACTGTAACAAAAGTGATACGTCTTTGATGAGCTTGGACCTTTTCTTCCTTCTCCTCTTCCTTTCCTTCCCGTGACCACCAAACCCCATCCTATCTGCTCCTTTGATTTGACCTTTTTCTAATCTCATTAGATAAGAGAGTTGACGTGACCTCCTCCAAGATGAGAGTTTTCTTACCGTAAAGTATGGTAGCGACGATATGATCATATGATTTTAGAAGAGAATTTAGAAATATCAGCGCCTTGTCCTTCTCGTCGATCTTGACATTAACAGGTAGAAGCTCGCTAATGACCTTATTGAAGAAGTTTAGATGCTCCAACACTGTTGTCTTTTCCTTCATGCGTAGCCCATATAGTTGTTTCTTGAGATACAGCTTATTGGAAAGGCTTTTCGACATATACAACATTTCTAACCTTGACCACAATCCCGTAACCGTTTATTCATTTATCACGTTGTACATAATCTCGTTTGTGAGATAGAGTTGGATCGAGCTTTCTGCCTTTAGATCCATCTCCTTTCAATCCTCGTTTGATGTACCAGCATGTTTTCCTAACTTACCTTACAAGGTCTTGTGAAGGCCCTATTGCACCAGCAACGCCTTCACCCTCTTTTGTCATAAGCCAAAGTTTCCTTTGTCATTGAACTTCTCGACCTCAAATTTTATTATAGAACTTCCTATCTTTGACATATCGTCCTTCTCAACCTTTAGCTCTGATTCAAATTGTTGCGAAATTGATATGCTCTGATACCAATTGTTGTGAAATTGATATGCTCTGATACCAATTATTGTGATTCACAGGATCGACGTTAGTGGAACTTGGCAATATGAAAATACTTGCAAAAGGAAAGCTTGATGTAAAACAAACTAAAAATACCTAGACAAAAGAGTAATAAAAAATAACATAAGAATTTAACGTGGTTTGGCCCAAACTTGGCCTACGTCCATGGAGAAAGAACTTGAGAGAGCTTTATTAATAAACTTGGTACAGAGATCTAACCTTCCTCTTGATGCAACAAGAGTATTCACCTTACACTTGAATCTAGTCCTAAATTAAAAGAGTATTACCTTCTCTCTATGCACATTCAACTTGCTCCTCTCTTTCTTAGCTTCCTCTGATTTCTTTTACTTGAGATTCTCTATTGTAGAAATTCTTTGAGGCTTGTTTGGTTGAGGTAATTACAGTGCTTGATTACAAACTTTATTTATAGGATTTTACAATACAACTCCTATTTGGACTATGAGATGATCTTGGCCTTTAAATAGTTGAAGAATCTTAATCAATCATTTTATAAATTGATCTCCTTAATTTAGAAGGATTCTAAACCTTTTAATCTTTAGAAACAAATCTTCATTGAATAGAAATTAAATCCTATTCATACTCCTCTTAAAAAAAAAAACCGCAATCGCCTGAAAAGGAAACTGTTTCATCTTAATTTGCTTCTTCTGCTTCAAGCCATCGTCTTCTCCAACTCAGTTAGATTTTCTTAGATCATCATCTCGTCTTGAAAGATAAGGCAAAATCCTAACACATTGTACTCTCCACCAACTCAGTAAACTTGTATTTATGTATAATATATAAAAATATACTTATATTTATATATACTACTTTGTATTTATCCTTTCTCACCCTGCATACATATTAAAAATATGTTTAACTTAAACATAATTAACTGTTCATTAACTAAATGATTAAATCCGTTATCAAATGAGAGTAATTAAATTATCATCTCAAATCATTCTTTATATACACATTAGTCAAATATTAAAATTTTAAATTAGGATTTAATAATCTGAGTGTTACAACTAGAACCTCTAATAACCTAACCTCCAACTTTATCATGAGGAAGGACTCGATGACAACATGATTTTTTCTCTTAAATTAAATAGAGAATGTTACTAGGCAAGGTGCCACAACCCCACAAGTATTCAATTCATTGCTTGATTCTCTTTGTTAAGAGAGGAGAATAAATGTTGGAATTGTTAGAATATTTGCCTCGAATACGTCGTGAAGGTAGACAAAACTTAAGAGGTCAAAGAACGGGCATACACACGATTTGTTTAATCAGTAGAACCACGTTAAATTTGTGTTGACTTTCTTTACTTCGGAACATCTCTTTTTCTCGTTGCTCGACGATTCTACTTTTCGCTGCGCCATCCCAATAATTGATATCATAGCATATCGATTAGGGGACGCAACAATTGGCATCAAAGCATATCAATTTGTTGCACCACAATTGATATCAGAGCTATATCAATGTGAAGATGACTATAATCAAGATCAATATTTAGAAGTTCGATGGTATTATCAATTTCAGCAGGTAGCAGATTAGGAGGAACGCCATCTAGACCCATAGTGGGTTGAAGAAAGCACTGATCGGAAAGGAGAAAAGCATGAAGACATAAAGAAAAAAACTTGGCAGGAGTTGAATGAGCAGACATTGACGGCTATTCATTTTTGCTTGGCAGATGAAGTGTTAGATAGGTTTTCTTTGGAGAAAACAATATCAGCATCATGGAAGCAACTTCAGGATTGTTACATGAAGAAGTCGTTGACAATTTGGTTGATTCTGAAGCAACATCTCTTTCTTCTTCGCATGTACGAAGGTACACCTATAAAATTTCACATTGCAGAATTTTCTCCATTATCAATAAGTTAGATAAGATAGAAGTTAAGAAAGAAGATGTGAATCAAGCACTTCTATTATTAGTTCTTTACCTTCTTCATACAAGAACTTTATGGAAGCTTTCGTCTATGGAGGTAAATCAACTTTCAAGGTCAATGAGGTTAAGAAATATTTGCTTAATAAGGACAAAATTGACAAGCAGTTGACATGTGAGTCTCATCATGATGATTCTGGGCAAGCACACTTTACTAAGGAGAAGAGTAATAAAGAAAGTTTCACGTAACTCAAACACAAGAATTTGGTGTGTACCTGGTATCACAAAAGGAGGCACATTATAACTGATTGTTAAATTCGTAAGAAGAAATGACAATATGATAATGTCACTGAACTGACTGAAGGGAATGAAGATAAATGCGATACTCTATCTGTTACAGGAGGTTCGATCGGTAACAAAGATATATGAATTATTGACTCTGGATATTTACATCATATCAGTTCCGATAGACAGATATTCTCCTCACACACTTCGGTTCAAGAGAGAGTGGTCTTCATGGGAAATTCTGCTACGAGCAGGGTGATTGGCGAAGAAACGATCCAGTTACATTCTCATGATAGATGCATCACTACTCTTCAAGGCGTTCGTCTTGTTTCTGAATCAAAGTACAACCTTTTCTATCTTAGAGCCCTATATGGAGAAGGGTTCAATTTCAATTTTGAAGGTGATCTTATGGAAGTTTTCAAAGATGCCGCTGTGAAGTTTAAGGCCGAGCGTGTCGGCAATGTACATGTTGTGAAATTCAAATGTTACAGTTGGTGAATTATAATTATCCTCGACTAAGATCGAAGGTTTGGAACAATCAGAAACTACGATGGTTTCAAGTTCGGATGTTCAGTTTTACATGAGCACGAAGATATGCATGCAGTCTAGTCGACTAACACGTCTCAATTAGTCGACTAATCAGTCGACTTGGAACGCAAAAGAGAGTTGGGTGATCTCAGTAGACGACTTATAGTATTGATTAGTCGGCTAGTATACTAATTAGTCGTCTAACCTGGCACATATAATCGACTAATAGCTGTTCTGGCAGTTTTCTTTTCTAGTTTTATTTTCAGTTCGAGTTGAATTTAAGTTTTCTTTTTTCTAAGACGGTGTTGTTCGTATTGATGGAGTTCGTGTAGGAGTAGGATGATCTTATGGTTTATAAATAACTCCTTGAAGTGGCCTTCAATAACAATGAATTAATAATTCCTAAAAGGTGTAATTCAAGAAAAAGTGAGATATTTGTGAGAAAATATTTAGCCATAATGGTTTGATTCTAGGCGGCCATCAAAGCTCGTAATCTTCTTAACGAGAGGTGTAAGTGTTTCTTATTATACTCTTCTAAAGTTTTAATAAAGTTTCTCCCTCTTCTCCCGTAGACGCACACACGATCTGTTTGATCGATGAAACCACGTTAAATTGTGTATTGGCTCTCTTTACTTTAGAATATTTCATCTCTTCTTCTCGTTGCTCGTCGATCTTATTTCCGTTGCGCAGTCCCAATAATTGATATCATTGCATATTGATTGGGGGACACAACAATCGATACCAAAGCATATCGATCTGTTGCACAACATGAATGACTCTCTTTTCGCAATCTCGCCAACCAAATTTGTTGCACGGGCTCCATTATTTAGTGGTCTCACCACATCAAGAAGCTTGCATACCATTGCTTGCATGTATGGTCTTTAATCTTTGTACAATAAAAGTTTTTGGGACAAATGTGTCATTTCAGGCAGGAAAAAAACTTGGGACAACATCGAGTTTCAAACCGGGGGAGTTCATCAAGAGACTGTGTCTGGTCTCTCTCAATATAATACTAGAGTTTTTAGTGATAGAGAGCAGAACAGTCAAGTCTGAGAGAGAGAGAGAGAGAGGGAGAGGGAGAGGGAGGGAGGGAGAGAGAGAGAGAGATTTCGTCATCTTCACTACTAAACAAAAGGAGAACTGTTTGTCTTGATCGATGGGAGCTCCATGAGAAGCGGGGATGCCAAAGAGATGGATGAATGAGGAGATGGGTTGAGATCTAGAGCTCTCTTTTCCCCCCAACTCTATCTCACCCCACAATAGCTTCTGTTGTTTGAAAAAAAGTTGGTTTTTGTGAGGTTTCTCCCTAGAGATGAGGAGAGCAATGACAAGAGCAAGAGCACTAGTATCTCCCTTCTGGTGTTCCTCTTTCTGCTTCTTCTTCATCTTCTCCTCTGTTTGTGCTCTCATCCCTGGAAGCAGCTGTGGGAGTGCTTGTTTCGGTGAGAAATTGCTCAAACTTGTCACTTTGTTGTATTTAGAGAATGCCCATCTTTGATTTCTGGCTGAATTTGATGTGTTCTTTGTTAAAAAAATTTACATTCTATTAAAACTAGTAGAAGAAATCATCACATTGATTTTTCGGAATTTGTTAAGAGTTCTTTTTGAGGGAATTTACTTTCAAAATCAGCTGCTGAATTTGGAGAATAACAATCTTAAATTCAAACTCATTTTCATCATTTTTGATAATTTGATTTTGTATTGATAGCTTCAATACATCTGTATGTCTCATTTTTTGATACGAGTCACATGTTACAGCTTTATATCTGAAAATGCTAATAGCCATTACCTCATCCTAGATGTTCAATAAAGTCTTTGCTCAATTGCTCATTGTACCTACTCTCTCACCCACTCACCCACTCACCCACACGCGCGCGCGCGCGCGCACACACACAACAAACATGCATTTAATTTAAATAGAAATTTGCATTTCATGGAATTAATTTAACACATTACTCTCTCTCTCTCTCTCTCTCTCTCTCTCTCTCTCTCTCTTTTAATTTTGTTTATTGCAGATATTAGAACTTCAAGCCTAGATGCTCACACCCAGGTGCTCTTTCTAAATCTTTTTCTCCTTCTGGTTAACTGTAATTTAAATTCCTATTAATTAATTAAAAAAAAAGAATTAGATTAATGAGCTTGTACGATGTGCTGCCAAATGCCATTGCCAGAGGATTCTCCCGGCGGCGCACTGTAGCGAAAATGACCCATCATTTCTACCGTACGCTTCGGCCTGCTGCCCATCTGGTCCCTTGTTTTGTTCCTTTCCCCTGCGCGCTGCGGGGCGGACATTAGCACCGGCGGATAACCCCCGGCTAAAATGGGCCTCCCCCCGACCGTGAAACATTGCGACCAATTTAAGAGAGCCAGTACCTTGATTGGACGCCCATCCCCGATGCCTGTCCCCACGGGCCCCGCTTGCCTTTATGCAGCGCACTAGGCGCAATTCAGCCTTGCCAGTGCGGCCGGATGCTAACGTGCGCGCCTTTGTTGCAGGGTTGGGCGAGGGTGCCCCGGAGGAGCCTGGGTGGGCCCGGGTCGTCCCCGCCGCGGTGCATCGGGAAGTGCGGCCTGTGCACCCCGTGCCGGCCGCTGCGCGTGACGGTCCCACCGGGAACGCCGGTGACCATGGAGTACTACCCGGAGGCGTGGCGGTGCAAGTGCGGCAACAGGCTCTACATCCCCTAACACCACCACCACCACCACCATTAATCATCTCTCTAATCAATCATTCTCTCGTGCTATAACAATTAATCATCATTATGTTGTTGCCATCATCATCGTTATCCTTATAATTAGATGCTACAGCACACAGAATGAGTGCAAGGAGAGCTCAGTTGAATTGCAAGGGGGTGTGTCACGTTTGTGCATGTTGCACTTGTTTGGACGTTCACATGTATTGCTCCATTTTAAGAGAGAGAGAGAGAGGGAGAGCTGAGCAATATACATTGTGTATATATATACGTCCATTAATATATTACGTTTAGATTGTCAATTAAAAGGAAATGGTATGTTAAATAGCTGGAGATCCATCATCATGTACGAGATATATAATCAGAGAAGTAGCCACAATCAAAGTTAAGGATATGTTTATTGGTTTGTTGGACAATATAACAACATATATGGAGCAAAATCTGCGTCTCTTTTTCAAGTTTCTATCTTGAATGGAAGGTCTAGGCTCAATGAAAATCAGTTCACAATAAAAGATAAGATCAATTTTAGATCCATACAGACTACAACAACTCAGACTACAACAATTCACAAGAAAAGATGAATACATTTCTCTGTTAAAACTTTCTGTGCTTTTTTTGAGTTGTGGTGGAATGGAGTGGTAGGCAATTGATATTTGGGATCCTCCTGCTCCATAGAAAGTCAGAATTCTCGTGTATGGGGAATTCAGAGAGAACTTTTGCAAAAGGCGGGAGCCCATCCCTGCACTATTTCTTCATCTTTAGTTAGGGACCAGACTCTGAGGAAAAGTTTTAAGTTGGCCGAAAATTTGAGGGAGCCCATTTTATTCAGGCGCGTTTGATTCAAGGAAGTGGGAGGGGAGTGAGAAGTGAGAAAACTCGTTCTCGCTTTTCTTGCTTGTTTTGAATCGAAAATAAAAAATGAGAAATTTTTTTTTTTTTTTTTACACATCTCTTTTACATTACCATTTTTTTCTTTTTCTATAGTGTTACAGTTAGTTTTGTGATCATATAAATTTCACTTTTATTAGTTGTAACTTAATTTATTAAATTTTGGTGTCATGTAAATCTCATTTGCAGTCTAATTATAGTTCAAAAATATTATTTTAAAATTAATATTTAATTAATATTATTTTATGAATAACTTTGCAATCAACTTTCTCATTTCCACTTCCACATAACTAATCAATTATCAAAAACACAATATATTTTTTCACTTATATTTTCACGTTACAACAAAATAGTAAAAATAAAAATTACACAAATTTTAATTTTTCATTACACTTCACACCTTAACCTTTTTTTTTCTCTCACCTTGGTCAAACCAAACAGTCCCTTAACTGAAACTGGCGCCGATCTCGTCTCTACACCCGATAACGATCAGCACCTCACCGTCGCCCTCGCTGACACCTCCGGCCACGATCCGACAGGGTACGGTGATTCGCGGGTACCCAATTGACTCAACGCGGATTCTCTCATCAGCCGGCACGTGGTTTTATCATGTCACAGACTATTCGCTTCAGTGCGGCGGAGCCGCGACTTTTCTAGTTCCGTGGGAACTTTTGAGCTCCTCCCGGACCGGCTTTTCGAGCCCTGCTTGGGTCCCTTGTCCGTGTATGTTAGCGTGCTACATTGCAAATCTTTAAAGTACGCCCCTTTGTTTCCATTGGTTCGTAGATTTTTTTTTTTTTTTTTTTTTTTTTTGCTTTTTCTGTTTTTGTTTTTACTCTCCAACTCGCCTTTTGCTCTTTGGAAAGAATGTGGAGTGCGTGGAGCGGGGCTGTTTGGATTCAAGGAAGTGGGCGGAAGTAAGAAAGTGAGAAGTGTCTTTTCTCATTTTCGCTGTTCATCCAAATACCGGAAAAGAAAAATGGAAAAAGTTCTTTTCCTTCCCTCTTTTCTCCTTTACACAATGTTTTCCTCACTTCCAGAGTGCTACAGTTAATTTTGTGGTCATGTAAATCTCATTTGTAATAAGTTGTAGCACAAAACAGTTAATTTTTTGTTCATGTAAATCTCACTTGCATTCTAATTACAGTCTAATTTTTATTTTTCTTAATTAATTTTTAATTTAATATTATTTTGCGGTCAACTTTGTAGTCAACTTTTCCACTTTCACTTTCACATTACCATCCAAACACCGGAAAAGACATAACATTTTCCAAACCACACTTCTCAACAACATCCAAACACCAGAAAACTTACTAACTAATTCCCAAGTTCCAAAGGGAACTATTACCACTTCTTCACTTCCTCACTTCCTCACTTCCACCCTTAACCAAACAGGCAAGAAGTGGAAAGTAATTTTTTTTGGAAAAAATAAGAATTTGTGTGTATTTTTTGGGGGTTTGGATGATAGTTAGAAAATAAAAGTGAAAAAATATATTATTTTTTTAGCATTTAATTAGTAATGTGAAAGTGGAAGTAAAAAGGTTGACCACAAAGTCAACCGTAAAATAATACTAAAATAAAACTTAATTATGAAAAAAATTTGGATTATAATTAAAATACAAATAAGATTTACATGACCACAAAATTAACTATTTCGAGGTACAACTTATTACAAATGAGATTTACATGACCACTAAATTAATTGTAGCATCCTGAAAGTAAGAAAATAGTCGTGTAAAAAAGAAAAGCGAAAAAGAAAAGAGGCTTTTTGTAACGCCCCGATCCGGCGGGTACGTAGACGTTACTGCGACGTATATACGCAGGTCGGAAATACTCTCATGTATATACGCTAAGCATCAGTACATGTAAGAATCAAAGTATGGAAGTACGTGGTGCATTATACATTCCAACATACGAGTACAATAACAAAGTTATCATCATGGGTGACAAATATTATAAGAATATTACATCACCAATATGGCGCAATTGCGAGAATACAAAGGATGGTACAAGTATGAACAGTACAAAAGGTGACTCAGAGCCAAAGCAGAACTCTAGAGCCAACAGGGGGGCCTGAAAGGATGGGGCTCTGGACGGTCTGCTGGAGATCCACGCTATCGCTGCGCCACTCTGATCAGCAACTAGGAGAATTCACACGCTCCAAGCTCCAAAACCTGGACATGAGGATCCAGAGGAGTCAGAACTCCCCGACGAGTGGTGATGCGAAAGCCAGATGGCGAGCATAGGTAAGCACACGCGTATTGATAAATTTGAATCATAAACATGCATTGAAAACTGTGTTGTAGGCACAAGCATGCAGGAGCAAGTAGATATACAGCATATGAAATCCAGCAGGGAAGACTCATAGTATGATCAGATAAGAACAGGAGATAGGTGGAATCAAATACAAATAGAAAGGCAGGATATGAACAGATATAGTATAATGATCATAAAACTGAAAATCCGAAGTAAAACCCGATACAATCAACCATGACAAAGCATACTACGGATCCATAGCTGGCATCTTTTATTATTATTATTACTCGTCTTACCCTGATGTCTAGATATGTGAACTAGCGTCCCTGCACACGTATATCCACATCTGAGTAAAGCAAGGTTGTTATTGGAAACCAACGGGGGTATCAATGAACAATATTTACAGTGGGTCCCGTACATACCCGGCACCACGGCCCAGGATTGTTCCGTTGTTGGTGGACGGAACCTGCCGCAAGGCGATCAGAAGGGTCTTATAGGATACCCTTTATCAAAATAGTACCAAGAAGGAGGGAGCCAGTGCTCCCCTCGGTCACCTGGAGGCACACAGGTCAGACCGGAAGCTTTAGTTGCACAACATACCTAGTACCACTGTAAATACGAACATATATTGATAGCCGTAAGTTTCTCCCGACCCGATGCAAGTTGTTCCTTTTTATGATTTATTATGTAGTTATCAATTTACGGGAATAGTAGGTGCAAGACATGATCAGGAGTTCAGGAGTACATGAGTACTATAGATTCAGGTCACTGTATATATATAATACAGGATAACAAGTACAAGATTCAAGTCACTGTATGTAATACAGGATAACAAGTATAATATTCCCGTAAATGTGATAATCACAGGTCAAGTATTAATATGTCAAGAGGCAAGTGATAAGTCATGTCGTAATAAAAAGCAAGTGTCAAGAGATGACACATCAGTTGTCAAGTGATACAGACAAATGTCCAGTATTAGCAGGTAGATGATAGGTATCAAGTAAAAGCATGTCAAGTGTTAACATATCAAGCATGTACTTGTCAAGTGATAGAATAATAGCTGAGCACAATCAAGCAGAGCTGAGCAAGCTGGAGCGAAGCTAATGTACAACACTAAATGCTATCACGCTCGGCGTGGTTACCGCTCGCAACGTAGTTAGACACACGTGTCACAGCAAGCGTATAACGCCATACTACCGCTCACGGGGAAGCCATGCTCACGGGGTAACTATACTCGAACGGAGTAAGCAGTAAAGTATTGACACTAGATCCGCCTACCATGCGTAGTATAAAGAAAGTCCAGAGGACTTTATAACCTCAGAGGTTGTACCCAATGGTTAAGCCCGAAGGCAATGGTACCTGCAGAAAGTGTTAGTTCCAGACACAAATAAATAAGACAACCAAGTCAATCCGATGAAGCGGAAAAGCCAAGAGGAAAGCGAGAACGCTCGCTTAAGTCTTCAGAAAACATAGTGAAATCCCCGATCTCCGGAATCCAGAAAATCAACACGTCAACGCGTTAAAGAGAAAGTGATAGACAGAGGAGAAAATCAAGAGAGAGAATGAGAGAGAGGAGAGAGAAAGTGAGAATTAGAGGGAGAAGTCCATGAAGAAAGAGTGTACAGGGAGAGAGAGTATGTACAGGGGGACGCGGGGTTGAGAGTGAGACGCGGGAGTCGCAGACGCGGGGGTCTCGTTGCGTAGATGCCACAAACGCGAGGTTCGAGACCCGCGTTCAAGTTATAACATGAGAAGAACGCGGGCGCGGACGTGGGTTCCGCGTCGCGTTAACACGAGAAGAACAATGACGCGGGCATGAGATCTGCGTTGTGTTGACATGAGAAGGACACAGACGCGGGCATGGGCTCCGCGTCGCGTCGATATAAGAACGTGAAGGTCGCGTTATACAAATGTCAAGAACGCAAAGATTGCGTTAAGGAATTGCCTGGACGCGGGGGTGAGCTCTGCGTCTAGCAATTACACAACAGGGAAAATATAGAGACAGGAAAACAAGGGGGAGACGCAGGAAAAGAAGTGTGGGAGACGCAGGGAAAGAAAATAAAGGAAAGAAAGAAGGAAGGAAAGAAAGAAGGGAAGAAAAGAAAGATGAAAAGGAAAGAAAAGAAGAAGGGAAGGGGGATGATGACCGACCATGGTCGGTGGTCGCCGGAGGCGGCCGGAGGTGGCCGGAGAAGGCCGGAATCCGGTGGCCCAAGCCCAAGCAATCATGGGGGTGCAAGTGTAGTTAAAATGGGGAAAATAGAGTTTTGCAAAAGGAGTTTCGAAGAGCGAAACAATAGTTCGTTAGAAAGAGCACGATAAGGAGAGGAAGATGGCATGGTCGTTGGTGGCCAAGGTGGAGTATGTGGTGGTGGAAATGATGGAGAAGGTGGTGGTGAAAACGGATTATTTTGGTGGAAAAAAGGAGGAAGAAGATGGTGTTGTGGTTGATGTTATGGTGGTTGTTGTTGTTGGAATGGAGGAGGAAATGGAGGAGAAAGTGGTGGAGGGATTGGTGGAGATGGAGGGTGGAAGGGTGGCCGGCCAAGGGAGAGGCACGGCTGTATTTTGGGTGCTGTTGGCTAGAAATGGAGAAGGAAAGGAAAATGAAAGAGAGAGAAAAAAGGTGGGTATATATAAAGGAGGGGTTTTGATTATTACGAGTTTGCCATCCATCCTATCAAAGAGAGCTGCGTCTCTTTCAAAAAATGGGCTGCGTCTCATATAATGAAAATTTGCGTCTAACAATTGACCAGACACGGTGATGGAACTTGCGTTCAGGGGAAAAACGCGAATGTTGCGCTTAACAGAAAAGACAAAAGTCACAATGACTTGAAGGACGTAACATTAAATGCAGAATGGAGAGGATCTCTACATTAAAGACTGAATCCAGGTTTGATGGAACTCGCGTCTAGCGAGAAGAGAGAAAAATGAAAAAATGAAAAAGAAGAAAGTAAAATATCTGGATAAAATTCCGGTATCTGGGAAAACACCGAAAACTCCGAAAAAGTCCAAAAAATGAAGTTGCTTGGAAAGCTTTCCAAAAATTCTCAAAAATAATAAATATTATTTTAAGTTTTTTGGTGAAATCGATTTTTAGAAATTCAATCTCATTTTCAAAATAAAAATCCTGAAGTCAACCGTTAATACCGGTCTATACCGGGTCGGCCGTATTTTGATAAAATCTGAAAAATCTCAGAAAATGTCAGAAGGGAGAAAATATAATTCTAAGAAGAAATATGAAAGTAGAATCTAGAAATTTGATTCTAATTGTAAACTAAAATTCCTGTAATCAACCAGTGATACTGGCCGACACCAAATCCAAGGGAATTTTGATAAATTTAGAAAATTCTCAGAAAAAATATTTAGATAGAAAATGTGATTTTAAGAAGTTACAGGAAAGCCGTTTTTAGAATTTCAACTCCGTTTGTAAATTAAAAATCCGAGAATCGAGCAGCAATATTGGTCGACCCCGTTTTGAAGATTTTCAATTTAATTCAGGAAAATTTCAGAAAATTATAGAAAATCTAAAATATTAGAAAATGATGTTTGAAACTAAAATCGGTCAAATCAGAATAGTAGAAAGACCAAATTGAGTAATATTAGAAAATGATGTTTGAAACTAAAATCGGTCAAATCAGAATAGTAGAAAGACCAAATTGAGTAATACTCTAGGATCGAGCTCCCGGTTCACACTAGGGCTGACTCCGAGTTCACCAATCCGAATCCATGACAAAGCGTTCATATAAATAACTCATAATACAAAATAAATACAGGAAGTAAATTAAAAAAATATGATCGAAGAATACGAATACGCAACTAAGTACGTATTCCGGGAGCGGGGTGTTACACTTTTTATTTTTATTTTTCGATGTTTAGATGGACAACGGATATAGGCATCATTAAAAGCGTTAAGCTTATCCTTAATCCACTTGTAGAAAGCATTTATGTGCACCTTAGGAATGGATTGGAGTCAAGCTCCCAAGTGCTTACTTGCTGAGTTAATCATAACTAGTTTTTCCTCTTGAACTTAGTTCGTTGGATCTCCAGTCGCTAAGTGAGGTTTCCATTAAGCTGACTCGGTAAGGTTAGGCTTTTAGACCCATTCCCCTCGATGCGAAGTTTATACGCTCTCCACTTAAACCTTTAGTAAGCAGATCCGCTAAATTATCTTTTGACGAGACAAAGTCAATAGAGATAATTCCATTTGAGAGCAACTGCTTCACCGTATTATGTCTACGATGAATATGTCTAGACTTACCGTTATATATAACATTTTGTGCCCTAGATATAGCTGCTTGATTATCGCAGTGTATGCATATAGCGGGCACTGACTTTTGCCATAATGGTATTTCTTCCAAAAATTGTCGAAGCCATTCTGCTTCTTCTCCGGTCTTATCTAAGGCTATGAATTCCGATTCCATAGTGGAACGGGCAATACATATTTGTTTGGAAGATTTCTAAGATACCGCTGCTTCTCCTAAAGTAAATACGTATCCGCTAGTTGATTTTGATTCCTCAGAATCTGCAATCCAATTAGCGTCACTGTATCCTTCAAGTACAGGTAGATATTGTCCATATCTCAAGGCATATTCCTTAGTTTGTGATAGTAACCCAATACTCGTAGTAGAGCAGTCCAGTGTTCATCACTAGGGTTACTAGTGTATCTGCTTAACTTGCTTACAGCGTAAGCAATATCGGGTCTAGTGCAATTCATCAAATACATTAGACTTTCGATAATCTGAGAATACTCCAACTAGCGTTTTTCAGTTCCTGTATTCTTATGAAGGTGGATGTGCGGGAGAAAAAGATTAGTATTCTCTTTTATCCCATGATCCTTGAATCTTTTTATCATCTTATCCACGTAGTGAGATTGAGATAGACTGATTCCATCTGGTGTTCTGGTGATTTTAATTCCTAAAATTACATCAGCAACCCCCAGATCCTTCATGTCAAAACTGTTGGATAACATTCTTTTAGTGGACTTAATAATTTCAATATTAGTCCCAAGTATCAACATGTCGTCTACATAAATACAAACAATGATACATGCATTTTCAACTGTTTTAGTGTAAACACACTTATCGCATTCATTCATAGTGAATCCATCTTTGATCATGACACTATCAAATTTCTCATGCCATTATTTTGAAGCCTGCTTTAGACCGTATAAGGATTTTACCAATTTACACATTTTGTGTTCCTGGCCCTTGACTATAAATTCTTCAGGTTGCTCCATATATATTTCTTCATTTAATTCACCATTTAAGAATGCAGTTTTGACATCCATTTGATGGATATCTAAGTTATGCAATACTGCAATTGCAATCACCATTCGAATGGATGTTATTCTTGTTACTGGTGAATAAGTATCAAAGTAGTCAAGTCCTTCTTTTTGTCGATAACCCTTTGCTACTAATCTAGCTTTGTACTTATCGATAGATCCATCGGTTTTAATTTTCTTTTGAAAATTCACTTACACCCAATTGGTTTACTGCCAGGAGGCAAGTTTGCCAATTTTCGAATATGATTACTTAGTATGGATTCTCTTTCGCTATTTATAGTTTCTTGCCACATTTGTGCTTCTGGGGTAGACATAGCCTCCTTAAATGTTTGAGACTCGCTTTCAATAGCTTATGCTATGAAATCTGGACCAAAAGATTTTGAGATTCTAGATCTCTGACTTCTTCTTGATTCAATTTTCGCATTAACAATCGGCTCCTCGGGGCTTTCCTCACTGAACGCCATCTCATGTGTTCTTTTCCCAGAAGTCTTATATGTTTCCCGTTTATATGAAAAAATATCTTCAAAGAACACAGCATCTCTAGATTCGATAATCATGTTTACATGAATATCTGGTAATTCTGATTTATGAACCAGAAATCTGTAGGTATTACTATTCAAGGCATAGCCTATGAATATGCAGTTCATAGTTTTTGCTCCCAACTTAGTCTTTTTAGGTAATGGTGCTAGTACCTTTGCAAGGCACCCCCACATTTTGAGGTAATGGTAGGAAGGTGTCCTTCCATGCCAACTCAAATGGTATAAGATCAAGTTTCTTGTGGGGTACTCTGTTTAGAATATAATTTGCAGTTAACAGAGCTTCCCCCCACAAGTTCTGCGGAGCTCCAGAACTTACGAGCATGAAATTGACCATCTCCTTCAAATTTTATTCTTCCGTTCAGCAATTCCATTTTCCTGAGGGGTATATGGTGCTGTTGTTTGATGGATTATACCAACTTTAGCACATAACTCACTAAAATCATTTGATTCATATTCTCCGCCTCTATCGGATTTTAGAATCTTGATATTCTTGTTGAGTTGATTCTCAACTTCGGCTTTATATGTTATAAACATATTTATTACCTTATCCTTACTGTTTAAAAGATACACATAACAGTATCTTGTACAGTCATCAATAAAAGTAATAAAATACTTTTTACCGCCTCTAGTTGGCATAAATTTCAAGTCACACAGATCGCTATGCATTAACCCTAAAGGTTCTGTATTTCGATCAATTGAGTGAAATGAATTTTTAGCTAACTTAGCCTCAACACAAATCTCACACTTGCGAATTTCTTTCAAGTTGAGTTTAGGAATATATCCTAGATTAGACAAGTTCTTTAAAGACTTGTAATTTACATGCCCTAATCTAGCATGCCATAAAGTAGGAGACTCAAGTAAATAAACAGAAGATTTTCCTTTATTTATAAGCTTTGGGTACAAATACACAGACTTTTTATCTACCACTGCAACATTAGCTTTAAAAAGTCCATCAACAAGATAACCCTTTCCCACATACATCCCTCCCTTAGTAAGTACAAATTTATCTGATTCAAAAACCATTCTAAATCTTTTCTTACTAAGTATTGATCCAGAGGTCAGATTCTTGTGGATATCTAGAACATGTAGCACATCTTTCAGAGTAAGCTCTTTGCCAGATGTCCACTTCAGGATGACTTTACCTTTTCCTTCAACCTTTGAGACGGCTGAGTTTCTCATGAATAGTTGCTCATCTTGTTCTAGTTTTTGATATTCAGAGAATAATAATTTCTCAGAGCAGATGCCGAGTAGCCCCAGTGTCTACCCACCAATCCTTATTGTTGGTTGTCAGATTCACTTCTAACACCACAGCTGAAAGGCTTAACGACACATGGTCAGTCAAGTTTGCCTGTGGATGGTTCTTCTTGTTCTTTTTGAGACGGCTGCGACATTCATTCGCCTTATGCCCTTCTTTGTTGCAGATGTAGCACGTTCCCTTGAAGCGCATGTTCTTGCCTTCTTGGACCTTGCCTTTGTACCCCTGGGAAGTCTTCTTCCGCTTTAAGCCTTTGAAAGTAGACGCTTTCCCCTTTGAGTCTTCGATCACATTGGCTTTTGCTTCATAGGAGTTCTTACTGCTCCTTTTCTCGGACTTTCAGTTGTCCTCCTCGATTCGGAGGCTCACAATGAGATATTCCAACTTCAGCTCCTTGCGCTTGTGCTTCAGGTAGTTCTTGAAATCTCTCTACGTAGGTGGGAGTTTCTCCACGATAGTAACAATCTGAAAGGTTTTAGGTAGAATCATACGTGTTGGCCCAGAGGCCTTCCACTCTAGTTTTGATGTTGATTAACTCATGTAGTTATAGTTTACTAATAATCTTGTGATGTTTAGTTTCAGATACTTAACCAAGATATTAGTAGGTGATTAGCTTTAATAAAGGTGTTTTGGAGCTTTCACATGGTGATTCAAGAGCCCGAGCGTCAAGTTCATACCTAGCACTCGTTTGAAGTCAAGCTCGGTGGATCACGTTTGGATCGAGTCGACTTGGAGATGACGCTCTACAAGAAGACCTCGGTTTGTTTTAGAATAGTTAATTTAGATCTATTATTAAAGATTAGATAGTGTGATATGCTTAAGTTCACAACACACACACTTGTTTCAAGTTTCAAGTTTCATGTTTTGGTTTTCGGTTTTTAGTTTAACTGATCTTGGTTTTCATGAAAGTTATTATATCAAAACAAGTTTACATGGTTTAATGTATATTAGATTTGATCTATAGACATGCATGCTTCATATTCTTAGAATAACTTATTTTGATAACCTATTCATGTATTTGGGTTTTGTATTTAAACAAAACTTATTTTTGGATTTAATGTCAAAAACATTGATATATATCTCTTTCGTGTATATTAGATTTTATCCATATGCTATATGCTTCAAAGTTGCTTAAATATCATGTTTTTGTATTTATACAAGTTTATAGAAAAATCATATTTTCCTTTAGAAGTTTGGTTTTTAGAAAATATCGTTTTTGATTTTCGGCAAAATTTCTAAGTTACAAAAATAGTACAACATGTTTGTAACATGGTTTGATTTTACTCAAACATGTTTGTATATTAAAGTATTATACTGAAACTATTTTTGTAAATTTTTAGAGATTTTATAGGATTTTATTAAAGCCAAAAAGACCAACTTTCAAATCCTAAAATTTGCCCTGCCAGGCTCTGGTGGTCGACCGGGACAGTCGACCGGACCAGGAATCGGTCGACCGGACTGGTCGACCGACGTGCATGAAGACGTGCACATAGCCCGCCACTTAGGCCGGTCAACCGACTGCAAGTGCCTCACTCTCGGGTTGGGGAAGTTGACCGGACAGTTGACCTAGGCTTGGCATCGGTCGACCGGCAGGCTCAACGGTCAGAAATTTGACCGCTGGCCGGTCGACAGGCCGGTCGACCGGAAGGTCATTTTTGACCTTTCAGCCTGCCAGCGGGCAGAATTTTGTGGGGGTTATAAATACCCCACATTTGAGTTGTTTCTTAACAAGTTTTTTAAGAGCCAAAATTCTGATCTTCTCTAGTGTTTATATATAAGTTTTCAAAAGAGTTTTTAGTGCCAAAAGATCAATCTTTATTTGTTTTAAAGGGTTGAAAAAATCAAAGAAAAATTGGATATTTGGGATATTGGTTTTGATCTCCATTTCATTCTTTTTCTAGTTATTTTCCTAAGTATTTTTCTTTGTGTTTTTGTTTTCAAACTCTTTATTTTTCACACTTGAGCTTATCTTGATATCTTATCTGTTACGATCTTGTTTTTGTGGGAAAAGAAGTTGTTTGTGGTCTTTTGATCACCAAATTGTAAACCCTCCTTATTTGTGATATCCCTCTTGTGTAGAGGTTGATTATTGGAGTGGTGGCTTTGTGCCCTATCCCTCTAGTGAGAGGAGGTTGTTGTTTGGCTTTGTGCCTATCCCTCATTTGTGAGGTTGATATTGTTGTGGATTTGTGCCTAGCCTCTAAGTGTAGAGGTTGTGTTGTATTTGAGAGAAGAGTTGTGTACTCCCGGTTATTGTATTGCCCCAAATCCTCATTGGAGGTTTCCCTGTGTGGGAAGTCCTGTGTGGACAAGTTAGTGGAAATCCTTCTGTGTGAAGGCGGGGACGTAGAGCTGTGTGCTCGAATCTCGAAACATATTCGTGTGTTTGCGATTGATCCACTTTCTCTAACTCTTTCTCTCTTACTTTGTGCATTGATTCATATTGTCATATACATGCTTGTGTTGTTTGTGTGTGCCTCACTTGTGTTTAACCACGAGAGCTTCACATAGCACCTCAACTCTTATTCAGAGGAATCAAGAGGAGTTAGTCCAGAGCCCTTCACCGGGAATTCGGCTACACTCGTTGGTTACACTAAGTGTGTTGCAATTAGTTTTTTAATTGTCGCATTATTGTTCATAGATTAGCCGTACACCTATTCACCCCCCATCTAGGTGTACTTTCAATACCTTTGGCTTCTATCTTGTACAAGATAAGTTAGAACTCTTGCACCTGACTGATTACAGTCTTGCTGTCCACCATTTTATACTCCAGAAATCGTCCTACGACGAACTTCTTGGTACCAACATCCTCAGTCTTGTACTTCTTGTCAAGACTGGCCCATAACTTCTTTGCCGTTGTGATGGGACTGTAGACATTGTAAAGAGAGTCATCCTGTCCATTTAAAACATAATTTCGGCAAAGGAAGTCACCTTGAGTCCATGCATCGACTGCAAGGACTGAGTCCCGATCAGTTCCGAGTTCTGATGGATCTTCTTACAGGAATTTGGCCAGATGCAGAGTGGTCAAGTAGAAGAGCATCTTCTATTACCACCTCTTGAATTCTGTGCCATCAAATTTTCCTGGCTTCTCCGGCTTCGGGTTAGGAAGTGGAATAGGCATCAAAGCTTGTAGCTGCATGTTTGGTGCCTTACTAGAGCTATCTTAATTAGTCTCAGACATTTTCTGCAAGTTCAAGCAGAATAGAAGTAAGAAACTTCAATATGTTAATTGTCTTAAGATTGTTGGTTTCTGGGATCAATCTGACAACTAATCAATATCACTGAAATATCAACAATCTAATTGGCCAGGTCGGTTAATATTAGGTGGGAGGTTTTCCGTTCAATAGAACGTTCCTTAATTTAAGAATCACCTTTCAATTACCTTCCTTGGTTAACTACAATTAGACTGGTATAAATCAGTCTCAATATACTGAATATCAGTATATCCCCTGTATAAAAAAATTAATTCACTTATACAGTACTTGGAGTGAGGTACGCTTAAAGCGAATCTCCTTAAGACAATTACATCCCCGCACCGGTTCTAACGGGTTACTGGACGATGGTCTCCCAAGATACAACACTCCTTCACGGTATTTGGATAGCACTACCAAATCACCGTACGGTCGAACCGTAGTTAACCAGTACCTTCACAAGATTACTGAAGCAGCGGGACTAAGACAAATTTCGAGAGAATATTTGCCTTTACTTTTAGAGGAGCACCCACTGTAGAGGAAGAAGAAAGGTAGAAGAATATTCTTCTTCGAAAGTCCCAGATTCAGACAATAATTCTATTAAAGAATCTGTTAAATTTTCTGAGCCCTCTTTCAGAACGAATTTTGCAGAATCTCTTGGAAGTCGCTTCGAAAACCGAATTTCTCACTTCCCGTTGGAAGTTACTTCAAGACAGAGAACTTCACTTCAGTCTCAGTTCAGAACGCAGAGAGAGCCTCAGTTCAGAATGCAGAAAGAGAGTTGAGTGTTGGTGTGTCTTAATTTGACAAAACGGAGCGCTATTTATAGCGCTCCTGGAGGGGTATTTCCGTCTGAACCCAACCAACAGTTACAACGGTTCGGTCTGAACTGTTGTAATGGTTCGTTTCAACCGCCGTAACCGTCCAACCGCCCAACTGCCGCGACGGTTTACAGACAGCCATTGGGCGGGGCGGTTCAGAACGAATTTTGCAGAATCTCTTGGAAGTCGCTTCGAAAACCGAATTTCTCACTTCCCGTTGGAAGTTACTTCAAGACAGAGAACGTCACTTCAGTCTCAGTTCAGAACGCAGAGAGAGCCTCAGTTCAGAACGTAGAAAGAGAGTTGAGTGTTGGTGTGTCTTAATTTGACAAAACGGAGCGCTATTTCCGTCCGAACCCAACCAACATTTGCAACGGTTCGGTCTGAACCATTTGCAACGGTTCGGTCTGAACCGCCGTAACCGTCCAACTGCCCAACTGCCGCGACGGTTTACAGACAGCCGTTAGGCGGGGCAGTTCGATCCGGATAGCGGAGCAGGTATGCTCCCAGTAACCCATACCCGTGAGACCCGGTTCAAAACGAGCCAGGCTGAGTAGGGAACCTGAACCCGGACCGGTCCCGTGCACGAGCACGGCCCGGCACCGGCACCGACGCCGGCCGTTGCGCGTGCGCATGTGCGAGCATGGTTGGTTTCCTCCCAATCGCGCGTGGAAACTTCAAGCACCCAAAGGGTACGCCCTTTGTTCTCATTTTTCTCTATTTAAACACTACAAACTTTCATCTCATGACTAATGTGGGACTAAATACCTTTAGTTACATTTAGTCCCGTTTTAGCTTAGACTTGAATATCTCATTCATTCGAAGTCGGAATTGAACATGTGAATATACCACGTTCATCCCTAATGGAAGAAGAACACACTCCAACCATCATCCAATTGATTCGATCAACGGATCTCACCGTAATTCAATTCAAAGATTCACATATATTCTTCATATTCTCAACAGGCCGGACTTTTCGCAAGTTCACGACTTAGAGTCCTAAACCCAACAACTTTGCGGCCTCAGCCAGATAAGAGCACGCTGCAATTTTCAATTGTCTCTGTATTTGTTATGCAAAATCTCATTTTTTTTTATTTTACTAATATACTGTTACTATAAATATCATATTATTGCTTTTTCACTTTCATCGTGGGGTGACAAAGGAAAGCAAAAGGACTCAGCACAACAGAGAGCTGGAGCTCTTAGAGCTCAATCATAGCAACCAGAGCAAGGAAGAGAATCCACGCCCTTCAAAGAGCCTCAGATGGAATCGCCTTTCACAAATGGTTATCTTTTTTCCTTTATAATGAATCAATGCCAATGAAAACTTTGGTTAAGGGAGGGGGAAAAACCCGTTTTTTCTCTTCAATTTCTCACATGAAGTTATTTTTCTCAAAGATCCATCTTTGTTGCTCTCTTTAATTCTAATTAACTTTTTTTGTGGAATGATGGCAGTGAGCATTGCGGCATTTCGATTGCGATTGCGCTTGTCGACATGCACTGTGGGCTGAAAAAAGGGGCAAAGAGAAGCAAAGTAGAAATTCAAGAATCTTTTTCTCGAGAAAAGATTGGAAGTGGGGAAGGATTGAACATTGATGATCAGCCGCGATCTCCTTTTTGTTGCTTTCTGTAATCAACTCAAACTCCTTTCTTTTCCCCCCTTTAATGCATAATGTTTAGACGCATCTTACTAAATATTTGAAGGTAGAATTCTTTTTTTTCCCTTTCCCGCAACCCCCTAATTCCCATCAAGATTCATTCATTTTAGTGTGCAATAAGGGTTGAAAAATGCAGTGTGCATTGATGCATTGAAATATGCACAATCCAACCTATTTTGTTAATTATAATAGAAGGGGCTTGCAAATGATGTAGCCATCTTGTGAAGTTTTTTGTCGGTTGCTTTGCATGATATTTGTAAAATAGTCTTATTAATGGAACCTACTACCTAGATGCACAAAAGGGTACCTTTTTACGCATGCCCTCTCTCCACACGTATCAAATAAGGTTTTTTTTTTTTTTTTCTTCATATCGACACTTGAAATCATTTTTACTAATCCCGTATTCACCCCCAAATCTTCATATATCCATATCGACCCCCCAAATCTTTTAAGTTTGGACAAACCCCTCCCTTCATTAGTTGTTGTCTATTTTCTAACGGTGACTTGGACAAAACCCTCCATCAGCTCCGATCTCATCTCCGATATATATATATATATATATATATATATATATATATATATATATATATATATATATATATATATATATATTTCACTCTCTCTTACTTCTTCACTTACTCCCACTTTTGTTGGCGACCGAAGATGGCAGGAGACGACTGGAGTTGGGGTTGGATTAGAGAGAGTGGGTTAAATGAAAGAGAAATGAGTTTGTTGAGAGGAAATTAGAGGAAAGAGATGAGGGTATAATGATAAGTTCATATATTATTTTTAGGATATCTGAATTTTGTTGATACCGCAACTATCGTATGCCTTTTCCCTTCTCCGGCTTTACTGCTTACAATACCTTCTCCATTTTCGTTACTTTCAATTTCTACTATCATTGTCTGCTCTGGTCGTCCACCTCTTCTTTCTCTATTTGCTGACGCTCTTTCCTGTGATCACGGAGCTTATCGATGTCCTCTTTGAAGACCTCACGAGCAAGCTACCGCCGACGCGTGATACCCAACACGCCATTGAGTTAGTCTTCCGGACATGCTACACTATAAGATGGATCATTTCACACCTATTGAACTCAAAGAGTAAGTTGATGAGTTATCACTGGAGAACATGCAATAATACATTGTTCCAGTAAACACTCATGTTTATGAGGACAAATTTTGGAGCGATATAATGACAAAGAATGTGGGTCAAATCAAGAATGTTACAATCTATGGTCGAACTATGTCCGATAACTCCATGAATAGAATCTAACATTATTTAGATTATCAATTTGTTCTTTCTTACAATTAAATAAAGGGTTGCATTCCATCACATTTTACCTGTTACTCTGTTAGGATACCTCTTGTTCTCATCGTTAATATAATAGGTAAGCTGCCATGTTCATTTAGGCTGGTATCCCTAATAATTTTTTTTGATAGAGGTCGATAAGATTGTTGATACAGTAACTCAGATGCCTAAAATTTTCAGTATCCAATAGGAAGTCAAGCTCACTAGATTTTATAAGAAGACCCTTAGTCTTTATTAAGCACAAGCTAAGCACTTTGTGTTGCAGTTCACTATAAAATTTCTGAGCCTGCATCATATTTGTCACACACGGACACAATTTACACAAGAAAAATCAGTGATATATTTGAACAAATCAATGCTAACTTTAATTTACGAGCTTCATAGTTATTTAAAATTTTTATTGTTGACAACTTATGATGGTCCAGATTCATTCGAAATGGTTTTTTCCGGGAACTGTTAATAATTTGCATGCTATAATATCAAATTTTTTAAAATCTTATAAAAATCAAATTACAATGCTCATATTATATATCTTTTAAAGATTTTAAAATTAGTCTTATTTTCAATGTTGAGAATTCAGTGGATTACAAGTATTTGATATTAACCCGAACAACCCTTGGTTGTAAGCCTTCGTTGAGCCATTTTTCTAAGAGTCCCCATATTAAGTACACTCCCAGACATTCAACCCAATACATCAGTGAAATTTGATAAAACTTTAGATGATTAAATTATCTGGTATATTCTAATCATATCTGATTGTTTGAAAAAAATATTACCTATTGAGTGTTGAGTTGCAGCAGGTAGATACAGATGCATTAGAGCATGAGAAGATAAACTTGACGGAGTCGAGTTTTCTCCCACCTGGAGAGAATGATACAGATATCCAGCCGGTGCTAGGGATCTACGTATTCTTGTTGGAGTCTATTATTTATTACTTTTATTTTTATAAACTCTAGTTGTTTTTTATTTTATTCCTTTTTTCTAGTCCCACATTTGTTGTGTGGAGAAAGTTATCTGGATTGCAAGCCTTTTTAAAGACATAGAATTGTATTGGAAGAAAAAGAATAATTATTGAATGAAATTTAAGTGTTTTCTCATGGAAAATCTCTTTATAAATCTGAATGTGAATCCAATTCAAAATTTTATTTGGTGTAAAACCAATTTTACTTATCCTCTCTTATCTTCTCTTCAAAATCTATCCCTTTCTCAAATCTTACCCCACCTCACTTTACCACCTCATCCATTCAAATACCAAATACAAAAAAAAAGGAAACGGGAAACTCACACGCTCAGCTCCTACACCCATTCATCCCATCAGCTCTTAAATCCCACCACAAGATCCAAATTAATAGAAGTGATTAGCCAAATTTGTTGTTACTACAAACCACTCCAAATCCCTCTCTCCTCTAAATTCCTCCGCCCTCAAATTCCTATCTCCCTTTCTGAAATTCATCAGGAGCATAATCCTTCCCTTTCTCTCTCTCTCTCTCTGTGCATGCATGGATAAGAGATCAGCTCCTCTTACCTCCTTGCCTTCTTCACCAAGCTCCCCTTTCGTTCGCCTACATCATAAAAGAGCCAACAATAAGCCTCCTTCGCCCTCTTCTCACCATGTCCCTGATCTTCTCCAGCAACAGCACATCAAGGCCGTGTTCCACTTTCCTCATGCAAGCAGTACCCATGTTTGTACGTGAATCCAGTTATGTTGCAATCTCTGCTTGAGTCCAGCAAGCAAAACTAACCAAAAGGTCACATGTGCAAGTTTCAAGTGCACTAGTAGCCAAGTAAATAAAGTTACTTGCACAAGCTTTAGTGCATGCTCACCTGCAGACGACAACCAGCAACAAGAACAATTTCAATAACAATTCAACAGTACAAGGTCCAAGGAAGCAATGGATACCTGAGAACGGACTTCTCAGTAGGTAAAATATTTTCATCTATCGAATTATTACTTGGATTACATCATATATTATTTATTATCTAAACTTTATTGTGTTAATCTGCCGTCCACTTTAATCGTGAATACGTGTGAATTTGTTTAGTGCTTATGATCTATTGATTCTAATATTGAAAATTGGACCGTTCAATTAATTGAGTCTTGTGGTAGATTTCTTGAGACTAAATTTAATGTAAACTATACCAGCAAATTATTATTAAAATACATCATATGACATTAGTAGTTTTAGATAATTTCCTATCGAAGATCATAGTTCAGATATTTCAGTGTCAAAACTAGTGTTGGAATCAGCGAGGTAGTCCATTCCTCGGGAGACTCTTCCCGAGGCCCTGTCTCCGAGTCACTCAGGATGGACTTCCTGACTTTCTAACTCCCAATGAGAGTTCTTCCTCCAACACTAGTTTTGAAACTGAAATATCTGAAGCATCAATCAATCCTTTTCTTCTGGAGAGACGTCCATATGTTGTTCAAGCTGAATGGGTCGATTCCGCTTACATTAAAATCTTGCTGGAGGAGAGCAACGATATGTCAGAGGTAATGTGAAGCTGTTACCCGATGCGAACCTCATCCTGTTATTCTTTTCAGTGCACAAGGAGGCCACTTTTGTGACGAAATGTGCCAATATCGGCGTAGTAATCAAGCCAATCTCATTTAAATTATAAGCGGACAGATTCCTGTTCAATGATAAAGACATTTTAGCTGGTTCTACATATTTCTGATTTCCTTATTAACAAATTTGCTATTGGGGCTATTCGATAATCAGTTTGTATAGTTCCCTCATGCTGCTTTTGAATTTTAGTTTCCACAATATAGATGGTATTGAATAATAAACTATCATAACTTTTGTAAAGTATTTAACTTTTTCTTTCTAAAGATGTGAACTCATATGTTTCTCATATAAAATTTCACTTTTGTGTTGGTGTTTTCTTCATCTCAGTGCCAGTCAGAATAAATTACCCACTCTGCCTACCCACTCTGCCTGTGCTTTTCAATTAATCATACTCACCAGAAGATACACTTTAACTTGGCTGCCATATTTTATCTTTGATGTTATTAGCTTCGCCACTATATTTGATCTTTGACATGTGTTTCTAATTGTTAAGGTCCTTGTAAGCTACCGTCTCTTATTGACCATGAAGTTGTATTTTACTTTTTAGGTGGATGATGAGGCAGATTCGACAATGGTTGGGAAGTTTGATCCGGTTTGTAGACTTTGGATATCTGTGTATATGTAATTTTTGTAAAAAAAAATTTATTGTTCGTTTTACCATATTTAACCCATGATTTCATTTCCCCTCTATCCCCCACCCCTCTCAGAATCTAATTATGTACTGGTTCTACAAACTGCAGGACTATACAGATAATAGTGGCTCATTGCATTGGATTGAACTTAAAGGATCTAAGAGTGGCTACAAAGGTTCCGCGCCTTTGGAGTAAATTTAAAAGATCGGATTGCTTTGATAGTTATGAGTCTCATGACTGGTAAAGACCCTCAGTTTTAGTATCATTGTTTTTTTCCCATGATCGGGGGTTGCTGTTTGAGAATTTGGTTTGGAGCCCTCTTGAAGAGCCTCATTTTCGCATCTTGCCGCTAATTCATAGTTCAGTTGGAACAGGGATGAACTGGACACACGGTTCGATGATTAAGCTCCCTCGAAGGAGGAAGACCATTTTGAGAAGTACATCAGGTAGCTAACGAGGTGCTATTGTTATGATTTTGGAAGGCAAGTCATTTTGGCTATTACTGTACAGTGATCTTAGGGGTTTAAAGAGGTGTTGTCATTAGTATTTTCAGAGGCAAGTCATACTGGTTATTGCTGTAAACTGCGATTGGGACTTTAAATGAGGGGCATTGTCTGTCTACTGTTTCTTTTCTACTGTTCGAGAGGTATCTATTTGGTATTTTGTTAACGAATTCCAATCGCTATTCGATGTAAGGATGGTTATTTTGGATGGAAAACAATCATTTGGGATTCCATGGATTTTACCATTAGAGTCTCACTTCAAATGCGCTTGTCTTAATTTTTTTTCTGAGATGGATGATAGCTTGAAGGCTAGCTAGATAAGGAGGCTGGAGATGAACTCACTCTGGATTTCCTGCAAAATTGTGAGAGGCAAAGAAAAATTTGTCCAGAGCTTTCTTTCTTTGATCCAGTTGTTTTTACTGATACAGCACTGTAATTGAAAGTTTTGTAACTAACTGAAACTGGACTGTAACTGAAGTTTTGGTGCTTCTAATTAGAGCTGACCCTGGTTTCAGAACAGGCAGTTCCCGATTCCTCCACGGGAGGAACTGAAACTAATATGTCATGGGTCCAATAGTATAATCGTTTGGCTTAGGGTCAAATGCAACATAAAAGATGAGCCTCGTTAAAGCGATCAAATGGTAGTATTTTATGTCGCCGATTCTAAAAATTTAGAATAAAGATTTTGTTGTATCCTAATAACCATTGCAATTTTATTCCAAATGAACCAGAAAGATTTCTACCCTATCAAGAATCTAGCTTTCCATGACCAATCTAGAAAGTCCCAAACCATGTTTGAATTTCTTTTTCAATTTTTTCCCCTGAAAAATATACCCAAAGATTTAGTGAAAAAAATGTGAATCCTCAAGTATTATCTTCGAAGAAGTAAGTTCGCACTAAAGCCTAATTCATGGAGTGAATACGTTTTGTTTTTGGCTAATAAACTCAATCGCTGATAGATTTACGGGCGACCTTCGAGGAGCAAACTCGAAGACTGGTAGGGGCCATGTCGCTTGGAGAAATAATTGGGCCGAAATTATGACCATATCCGCGGCACGAATGGGATTCGAACGCGAGATCTCTCGTGAAGAGCGGAGCTCAACAATCTAGAGAGGACCGCAAGGCCACATGCGGGGACTCATAATTTGAGTACTTCTAACAAGGAGGAGCAATGAAGAAAAAAAGCTCCTCGAATATCGTGACAATAGCCCATGAGGTCTTGAGAAGGCCAATTGGGCCCACATTGTGCAAATGCGCATGGGCCCGTTTGTTGGGCCAAACGCCACACCTTTTCTTTATACCGGTATCATTCCATTTTGCTACCAGACCCAAAAAGGATGGGCCTCAGAATTAACTAATCTAAAATCAAGGACTTGCTAATAATTTCAACCCTCCCCCAACAAATAGAATAGCTTCTCGCTTCTTCGTTTATCGCTCTCGCTCTGCTCCGTCGATGGACTGCAAATTTGCAAATTCCACCTTCGTCGATACAAAGCCTGCCCTGAATTTCTCTACCTCGCGCCCCCGCCGAAGCTTCGACTGCCCGTAAATGTCCCAATTCTTGGGTTGATTGCATAATTTTTTTTTCCTGGCATCATTTTTGGGGACTTTTTTGATGATTTATTTTGTTTTGTTGCAGAGATGGAAGCCTTCGATATTAAAGAAGAGGCTGGTGCTTAGTAAAGCTTGTGGCGGGGCAAGTGAAGCGGATTCGGGAAGTGGGTTTGTTATTAACCCTAACAAGATTTTCATGGAAGAGGTAATGAATTTGCTGTTCTTTCCAATTCGAGTTTTTTGTTTAATTATAGTCTAAATTCTTATTCTTATTGTTATTGTTTTTGCTGAGCTGCTTTATTGAAATAATACTTATTATTTTTGGTGAGCTGCGCTTTGTTGGTATTAGGATTTCTAGGTTTAATTTGAAAGAAGTTAATAGTTTAATTGGTATTTGTTAAAAGAAACCATTTAGTGCACTGATGTTTCGAGGTTCAGTGCATAATTGGGTTTTTGTTTGTGAGGCCAAAGCTCGAGAATGTATTTTGATGTATTCTTGAAGAGAGGCCCTGCTTTTTCTTAGTTGCAAGAGTTAGTGAACATTATGGGTGGGCTGGAGTGTTAAGCATTGAATGAATAACATAATTTAAATAATAAGGGAAATGTGTTATCATTTTGCTTCTTTTTTATAAAAAAGTATATAACTTGATTTAAAGGATGTAGAAGTTTGTTATCACAGAATTAAAAAGAATTCATGACTTGGTCGGATTTAGAAGCAATGAACGGAAAGTGTGGAAAAGGCGATGTTCCTCGAGAAATAAATTTGGGATACTTTAATTCTTTCTATAGAGGATCTTGAAATTAGTAAGTAATTGGGGATGTAATGAAAGTTGGAGCACATTTAAATTCATTATTCTTTTATAGTAAGGCATGTGAAGATGTTCATGTGTTCTCTATGTTATCAAACATTCTGACTAGGTTGCACTATTACCGAGACACTTCATTTTTACAGAATTTTGTCGTGCCGTGCAATACACTCAGACACAACACAACACTTGGACACCTTTGCCCGATGACTTGGACCCGGTACTTTTAAGGAAAAGAATGGAAACAAGAAATGTCAATGAGTGTTTAAGTTTTTTCATTCCTCGTGTCATGCAACTCATGTTAATTTTTTTTCCTTTTACGACGCCATGATATTTAAACAAATAATGCTAAAAGAGAGTCCACTGAATACGGGATGAGTAGCGAGAGCGCGTGTGTGTGAGTGAGTGACTTCCTCACTCTCTTTCTACACACACATATAGGCGTGTCTTTGTATCCTACTTTCTAAAAGTACACTTGGACATTTGATGCCTGTGTCTCGTGTCCATGTAACATTGCTAGGTTGTTGCTAAGGTGTGCCTTAAAAACCTGCACAACATACTAACGGTTTTATTAAATAACTTCTATAGGGATTTTTTTTTGTTGTTGCACAAAGTACTAGGCTCATCTTGTGTTACTATCCTGAAGTTGGGAACTCATTTCAAACAGAATGAAACAAATTGCAATTTTTTGCATGTTTAATTCTTCTTTCGGAATTTATGTGGAGAATGCAAGAGTTTATCTTGAGACTAGAGTTACCAAATGTCTGGAGTAAATGAAATATTTTGGAGACTAACAAAGTTTCATCTTTAGCTGAGAACTTAGTAATTTCTCTTTCCATCAAGTTATATTTTCTGCTAAGGTCTGTGAGGGATGCTAGTCATTCTGTTAAAAAGGTTGCTCATACTGGTAATCTTCAGCCATTGATTAGTCTTGCCAAGGAATATAAGGTTCTCCTGCTGTTGGAGAGGAGTAGTGTAAGCAAGCGAAGAAAGGTTGTGGATTAGGGATGATTACTATGTTATAACTCTACTAGAGGTTTTGAGACTGTTATAGATCAATATAGATACTTGTATGCTTTGCTTTATGTAGCATGTGGAAAGAGTTGGGTTTCTGGAACTTCATGCAGTTATACTTTCTACCTTTATATAATACACTAGATTTTTGGGGCACGTGCAAACGGACATGCTAGGAATGACTGACATCCTGAGTCCCAGACACAATGTCTTCTCAAATTATAATAGATTTATGCTCCTTTTGTTGCAAAAAAGTTTGTAAGATTTTGTAGGCATAATGATAGTTTTTTCAATTCTTATCCCGAGAAATGAGAAAATGTCATGCCTCTGGTTTCCCAGAAATATAACCAATTGCTAATTTGGAAAGTTTATAAGGTTTGGACTGTGGAATCAGGAGGAGAGCTTTTATTGTTGCTTAAGTTTATAACTAACTCTTTTTTCTTTATTTTCTGGAAGCTTACACAATATATACTGTTTATTAACAGGGCATGCATACCTACACACACACACAAAAAAAAAACCCAAAATGTGCTTCTGTATATAGGTAAAATAAAGACACTGGCATTTGATCTTCTACAGGAATCACAACATAACGAAGTTGGCACAGCACCCAATGTTTGGTGGGTCCATATATGATTAAAATATTGTGAAATTGGTGGAGTGAAAAAGAATTGATAAACCCATAACCCGTGCATTATTTCATATTTTAGCTGCATCATATTCACACAAAAAAAGTTACAAAAATGTTTTCTTTGGATGCTTTTAGTTGGGTAGGATGTACCTATATATTCCAGTTCTCTTCTCCTTGCCTTCGGATTGGAAATGTCAAGAAAGAAAAAAGGAAAAAAAAGATACTAGCCTACTATATAAAAAATTCATTTTTATGTTTCTAAATTTATATTTATAATCTTAAATGCTTTGTTCTCCATCGAGAAATGCAGGTCTACCTATGTAGTTATATGGTGTCTGCTCTAAAAATGGATTCCTAGTTGAGCCAAATTCAAATCCACCACACTACTGTAGCTAGGTGTCAAGAATATCCTATTACGGGGAAGTTGCTGGAAACTCGTATTTGAGCAATACAAGATATAGTGCTTAAGGAGTAGGTTATCAATGATGGAGTTGGTGATGCTTCACTTAGCACTCTTAAGAAAACATTTTCCTGCAGCTTCAGATGGTATCGAATCAGTGTTCCTACATTTATCGTGGTCATTTTGCCTTTATTTTCCATCTTTCTAGGATGTTGCTCTACATGGAAATAATGTATTGGGAATTGACTCGGGGATGCACATATGGCAACATTCTTCTAGATTCCCCTCTTGCGGGTCGAAAATGAATTTCAACGTGCTAAAACAGTATGTCATTGTATTCTCATCCTAATGTGGAACTTTGCTTGGGTGCCAATAAGGTTGAACTTCAGCATTGAAAATTTAACATGAGCAGCGAAACCTTCCTCTTTTTCTTTCTAACCCGGGCTTGACGAGACAGTGTTTTATTCATTGATGAGACATTTTTCTAATTCATGCAACTTTTATGTTAACCAAAGGGTGCTATTTCTGAGACAATAGTTACCTGAATATCAAGATCTATTAAGGTGCTGAAGGAGTCGGTTCAATAGTTACCTGAATCTCCAGATCTATAATCTATTAAAGTAATTGTTTCTTCATTTGATCCATATAATGCAAATCGTAAATCATTACTGGAACTGAACTTGTAGATTTTATATTATTGGGTTACTTTGAATCTCTGACTGATTTCTATCTGGAAATCTTTTAACATCTGTGGATTATTTGCCATATGGACATGGAACTATAGAGTGTGATTAAGATATTTAATGCTGAAACTGAACATTAAAGTGTATTAAATGATTCTATATTATCATACAATGCTGAAATACAAGTTAGTCAACAGTTCTTTGCTTGAAGGTGAATTTCAGATTTTGTTAGGCTTATGGTTGTCATTCCAAATAATGTATATTTACCGATATGATGTCTTGAGATTCATACAGTTCATTAGCCTGAGATTCGTACAGTTCATTACCCCATAGAAGTGAACTATGCGTGTAAGTTTTAAATCTATATCTTCTACCATATGTGAATGATTCCTTATATTTTGTCTTTTGATGAAGTAACAACAAAAACTTTCATTATTCTATTCTTCTTAAACCCATTGCAAAAGATTCCCAGACACTTGTTACGTGAAATGCATTGATGTCAATTTGTTGGTATGAACATTTATTTCAGGCTATTGGAGCTGAATATGGGGAAGGTTTCGTGACTTTTAGAATGGATGGGCCCCTAAAGGTTGATGTGGTAAGAAGATTTGTGTCTTTATGACTGCAATGTTTTGGAAGTGCATAGCATTCTTTAGTTTTGTATTTTACAGTTTTACTTTGTGAAACTTGAGTACTGTTATCAACAGATAATAGACACACTCTAATTTTGTAGGATTATTTAAATGAGAAATTGCAAGGATGCTTCCTCCAGAGAATACGGCATGCTATGAAGCCAGACGAAGCTTTTGGTCTTATCTTCTCATGGGACAATGTTGTGGTATGTCTTGTGTCTTATTTTAATGTGAAATCAAACCATCTGAACAGCTTGTTTTATTTTGAGAACCTTCATAAGTTTCTTTGGGAAAAAACATTAAAAAAAACATCTTGACTCTGCTGGGAGAACATACCATAGAGAAATTGTACAACAAATCCTGTTGGAGTTTCATCATATTATTTGAAGAATATGCTCTTCATGCTGCTATTATTCTTTTTTGTTTCCCGTTGCTCTCTCTCTCTCTCTCTCTCTCTCTCTCTCTCTCTCTCTCTCTCTCTCTCTCTCATGGAGACGGAATGTTAGTGACACAAATTCATTGGCACCTTATTTTCTAAGACTTATAAACTCCATCTCTCTCTCATGGAGACGGAATGTTAGTGACACATATACTCATTGGCACGTTATTTTCTAAGACTTATAAACTCCATCTTCGGCTGCCATAACTATTATTAAATGTGCTTTTCTTCTCTTACTTTCTTCGCTGCCTGTTAATGGAGTGAACAGCAACTCCAGTAGCAGCAGCATAATTTTATCTGAATATGTGGGGTCGGCTTCTAATCTTTTTTTCCCTGCAGCTTTGTTAACATACATTTCTGTACTAAATTAATAAGTACAATATCCATTTTTACTTCCTACAATACATGTTCATTTACTTGTAGTCCTTGTTGCTCCATCAACATTCATCATATCTCTCCTTTTAATTGGCATCCTCATTAATCTCCGCTACACATGTTCCAACAATCTCAAGTTTCCAACCATCTGAAGCAATTATCCTTCATCTTAATCACTTGAAGTTGCCTCTAACTTCTTAGAAATTCCTGAATTCTTATCCTATGTCAACATTTGCATTCTCATTTAAGTTGTGCTTATTTTTATTTATCCTATGTCAACATTTGCATTCTCATTTAAGCTGTGTTCATTTTCATTATTATTAACTTTGTTTTTGGGGAACAAGTTATTTCTTAAATTCTGTTTCTCACCCATAAAGCATAGCTAGTCATAGCTGTCCATAAAATTTCCCAAAATTTCCCGTCAACTTCATGGGCATCATAGAGTTACATAGTATTCCATGGCAACTCTCCACGTTACTATCCTATTTGATTCTATGGAAAACATCCTTCTCGGTCAGTGAGACACAGCCGGTCTCATTGTCATAGTGAATGATTGATCCTATTTCTCCTAGGTAAGCAATGAATGTGGACCACACCTCATTTCTTCCCATAGCTTTGCTAAAATTAACATTGCATACATTTTGTGTTCACTGTACGTAATTCTAAATACTTTAGACTCTAAAGGTTCTATGCATCTTTCTACTTTAGAAATCATCACTTGTTTTGTCTCATCAACTGATACAACATCATCACCAAACAACATGCACCATTAAACCCTCACCACCACCACCTGGTATGTGCCTAGTAAGTTCATTGATAACTAGATAAGAGGGATAAGGGTTTAATGCGATCCTTGATGTAAGCCAATAGGAAATAGACCTCTCTGTCCTTGAATTATGTTCAAGCTTGTTAAACTCTATCTTAATATCCTTGATCATGTCAATCAAACTACTGCAAATTTATTTTTCTTCCACAACCCATTGCATAAATATCTTGGTATCTTACTCATTATAAGCTCCTTTAACCTATGAAAACAATATATAGATATATTTTTCGTCTCTTTAAATCTTTCTATTAATTGTCTTCGTCGTAAAATCCATTGTATGACAAATTGCCAACCCTGGCATAACCAAATTGTCTTTCAGATATAAAATGCCTCTTTTTGTACGGTCTACTCAACTACTCTCTCTAATAGTTTTATATATGGCTCAAAAGCTTGATTCTTTGATGGTTCGTCTCTTTGTAATGACTTTTGCTCTGGTGTTCCTTAGGCTGATACTCGCTCATTAAAGTTGGATGCTTGGAGACAACTTGCTTCAGAAATGGGTATATCCTTAACTCTTTTGGTTTATAGTTTTGCTTACTGACATTAGGAATTAATTGTTCCTGACCCAAAGCTTGGAGATGCTTTGCTTTTAAAGTGGGTGTCATTCTCAAACATTTTTCTTGATTGTTTAAGAATAGATTTGTTCATAACTGTTCGGATTACATTCTGGATATTGCTTCTACGGGAGGAAACTGTTAATTTGAAATGATTGCTATTTTTTTCTTATATACAGTACATAGTGCATCAAATCTTGCAAGTTGCATGCATGTGCACATAAAGATGAATGAATATACTCTCTGTGTATGTGCGCATCTTTGCATTTTGTTCATGGAATTATGTGCATCATGACCTCCTGTTGCATAAGTCCAATTCAACATTGTAATATATACTGAAACAAATCAATTAAATTCTGGACTTTTGAAACAAAATTTTCTTGTCTTGGCTTTGGGTTATAGAGAACTATTTTCCCACGGAATATCACATTATATGTGATTATTTATATTTAACTATAGTCTGAACGACGCAGTTGCTTCTAGTTCTATGTGTATGCAAGTGAAGATTGTCCATTGACCATTAGCTTGTCTATTGCTTGTTCATTGAGAATCGCAGGGAGTTACACGTGGAGATATTTGATGTAAAGGATTTCCTTAATTGGCTTCCCCCTTCGATTAAAGGACTTACTGAAGCTTTTCTGTTTATTGAGTAAATGTTTTATAGGTTTTGAGGGCTTAATTTACTTTAAATAACATATGCATGCCAACAAATCTTAATATTGATTACCGTTTCTATGGTAGGCTGGGCAGACCGGACAATCTTACTATTCCAATTTAGGCAAAGCAATTAAGAGAAAAACTCTGGTGGTGCCAGAAATGTTAAACCACCAATTTCTCATATATTTCCTCATTTACAATTTAAGCTTGAATCATTTAAATACATAGTGTTACTTTTCCTTTTGTATGGCAGAAAACCTTTCATTTACAGAGTGTAGTTAACACAGAAGTTTTACATATTGCATGAGTATTATTTGTTCATATTTTGCATATTTTTTATGACATTTCATATTTCAGAATAAACTATTTTCTCTTTGATCTTCTTAAGTACTTTTTTATTGTTCTTTGGGCCAACTATTCCCCAAGTTGAAAAGGTAGAGGAAGAAACTTAACTGGCATTGTAGTAGATTCATAATTACTCTGTGAGTCCATCCATGATGTTGGGTCTCAACTATTTTCCTCATTATGTTTCTTTTATTCTTTTCATTTGAGCTTTAGCACTTCGCAATCATTCTCTCCGAGGTACAACACTGAAAAAGATAACATCATAAGTTCTTGTTTGCATTATGACTTCTAAAGTCATATGGAGTTGGTGCAACACCATTTTGTGATCTGGAAGTATAATATTTTAACGCTAACACATGATTGTTGAGCAGGAGGAGATTTTCCGAATGATGCTTATGTACAACGGACTATTCTTCATGCAGCTCCAGATTATGTTCTCCAAAAGGTTAACAAATATGCTCTTTTTTTGTAATTTATATTTTGTTTGTTTATGTTTTCATATTTTCTAAATCTATCTTCCATTTTTCTCTGTGTATTGGAAGTCACAGCAGACACACCACCGATGCTGGAAATAATCGGTCTAAGCTAGTTACTGGAGCTAGAAAACTTCCAGGTCATCAACATGCTAATCTGTCTAGGAATTTGTCAGGTACTTGAAAAATGCTTAGACTCAGGGAAACAATCATTCTCATTACAACATTCAAGAGTACCAGAAAGACAAGATAGGACTCCCCATTGCACCAAACTCCGATGACATGATCCCCACTTGGCACACATCATAGAAGGGTACCTGACACAAGGAAACAAACACATGTCAGAGTAACAAAAACAGATCTAAAATAAGAAGAAACAGATCCACGAGAAAGAGAGGCATTACATCAAATTATGTAATGGAATAATCAAGAAAGTGATAGATAATTGCAAGGATTTGCGTAAAGGATAGGAATTTGAAAATTAAATAAATATTCAAATACAAACATTTAGAAACATACTGAAGATGTACTCAATATATAATGACGGGTATTTTCAACATGCTTTGAGGAATAAGCTACATAAAGGAGTATTTTCAAGAAACATAGGAAAAACTACAGTACATGTGCCTTAGCATGAAAGGAAATAAAATGTGCGTGCGTATAAATTTGCAGACTGTAGCAAAGTTAATACATTTTGCATAGGATTAATAATGACTACTAATTTGCCTGGTAATACTCCAGTCGAATTTGCTTCTTAAAAGAGTAGTTTCAAGAAACAGAGTATATGCCTCCTAAATTTGCTTCTTAAGATTTATATCGAGTTGGCATTTTTTGGAATTTCCCTGGAATTAGAAGAAACCATTTGCTAGTAATATCCTATTGGAAGTGTTTAGTAGCGTTTAATGGGATTAATGAGCTCCCCTTGCCCGCTGTCACTTTCTGAACTTACAATTGAGTGAAGGATATTGGTGGGGCTTCTCTGTATTTTAAGAATGTTTGTGGGTCTTTGTTGAAAGTTCGCTCTATCTCTAAATGAAATATTTTTGGCTATTCAGGTTCAGTTCCCTTGTTTTGGCCAAGCAATCGAAGGGAAAAAATGGTTAAATAAAATACATAGAATTAGAAACTTATATCAGGAGCAGTAAAATTATAACAAAACTCAGAGGAGGAATTTAGATATAGAAGACTTCTTGAATTAAAAGAAATGAAACATGTCAGTAAATGGAATATTTTCTGGAGATGGGTAAATGGAGACATCATGGTGAGTCACGGGGTGGTGCTCTACCATGTAAGGACACATCACATGGTTCACAGTCGCGGTCTCGGCCACCGACTCGGCGGGCACTGAGACGGATCGGTCTCGGCGACTCGGATCGGTATCGGGCGATACGCGCAAAACGCTACATAGAAAGCTCAAAAATTTTCTGAAAAAATCACGATAAATCTTAAAAAATGTAGATATCCACATTCATGTATTACATGTCCAAAATATATCACTTAGCACACTAAACATAAAGCGAAAGTATAAATACACGCGTCGTCGGTAGAAGCATATCAAAATACATGCACAATATAGTAAATTACACAAACTACATTCATAAGTACATGCTAATGTAGTTATTTTCACATTGAATTGCGATGAGGTACAAAATCATCATCATAATGCCGAGTCGACCGAGTCAACTCCGATTCTCGGTAGAGTCGGTCTCCTCTGAGTCGAGTCGACGGACTCGTGACTCGGACTCATCTAGGAGCGAGCCGAGATGGATACGACTCGGCCGACTCGTCTCCGATTCGGCCGAGTCTTTGAACCGTGACACATCATGGTGGAATGAAGAGTTAAAAGTTACCATTAAGATCAAGCGAGACTTTTACAGAAATTTGAAGAAAAATTGTGATGGAGTGAGTTTTGAGAGGTATTATAAGCTAGTCAAGGAAGCTAAAAAAGTTGTTCAGAATGCAAGAGTTAAAGTGTACAAAAAAGTGTTTGACACCAAAGAGGTTGAAAAGTATATATATAGAATTGCTCGAATAAGGAAGAGAAAACTAGAGACTTATGTACTGTGAGGCGTGTCAAAGATGAGGATCAGAAGGTTTTAGTTCAAGATGAAGAAATCAAAAAAAGATGGAGAGAGTATTTTGACAAAGTTTTCAATGATAGTTCTACTCAAGATTTAGATGACCTTACCATTTAGTGTCAGGATATGAACCGTAATTATATGCGCAGAATTAACAAATCTGAAGTTAAAAAGGCATTGAAGAGGATGAAGTCAAGAAAAACTATTGGCCCGGATGGAATTCCTATTGAGGTATGGAGATGCTTAGGAGAGGTGGGCGTGAGATGGCTGACAAACCTTTTTAACAAGATCTAACTAACTAAAAAGATGCCAAAAGAGTGGAGGGAAGAGTACTTTAGTACCTCTCTATAAGAATAAGGGTGATATCCAGAGTTGTTCAAACTATCGTGAAATCAAACTCATGTGTTACACCATGAAGCCTTTGGGAAAGGGTAATTGAACACGGGTTAAGGCAGAATGTTAAAATATCAAAGAACTAGTTTGGATTCATGCTAGGGCGATCGACGACAGAGGCTATTCATTTGCTTCGTCAACTTATAGAGCGATTTCAAAAGAGAAAGAGAAATTTGCATATGATTTTTATTGATTTAGAAAAAGCTTATGATAAGGTGCCAATAGAGGTATTATGGTGGACATTGATGAAAAGGGAGTCCCCATCAAATATATTGACATAATCAAGGATATGTACGATGAAGTAGTGGCAAATATCAGAATTTGTGGAGGCATAAGACGTGATTTTTCTATTACAATTGGATTGCATCAAGGATCTGCATTGAGTCCATTCTTATTTGTCATAGTGATGAATAAGCTTACTAGAGCTATTCAAGATGAGATACCGTGGAGTATGCTATTTGCTGATGATATTGTCCTAATCGATGAGACGAGAGCTGAAGTAAATGCCAAATTGGAGTTATGAAGGCAAACTGTAGAATCTCAAGGTTTTAGATTAAGTAGGACCAAAACAGAGTATATGGAGTGCAAATTCAGTAAAAAGAAATCTGAGATTATAGTATTGTGAGACTAGATGACAAGAAATACCGATGAGCAGTCATTTTAAGTACTTGGGTTCTATTATCCAAAAGGATGGGAAGATCAACAGTGATGTCAATCATAAGATCCAAGCCGACTGGTTAAAATAGAGGAGTGCAATAGGAGTTTTATGTGATCGTAACATTCCGTTATGGCTGAAGGAAAAGTTTTATCGGACTGCTATTAGGCCAGCTTTGTTATATGGCACAGGATGTTGGGCTATAAAGAGATATCATGCCCAGAAGATGAGTGTAACAGAGATGCACATGCTTCGTTGGGTGTATGATAACACTAGGAGAGATAAGGTAAGAAATGAGGATATTCGTACTAAGATAGGCGTAGCCTCTATAGAAGAGAAGATGAGAGAAAATCGCTTACGATGGTTTGGTTATGTGCGACGTAAACCTACAGATGCGCCAGTCTGACGAGTAGAGGCTATCAAATTAGGGCAAGTTAAAAAAGCGCAGGGGAGACCGAAGAAAACATGGATGGAGGTAATACGACAAGATATAGAGGCTAAAAGTCTTAGCGAAGGCATATTGCTCGATAGGAATGAGTGGAGAAAGCTAATCCATGTGCCCGATCTGACGTAATTCTCTTGGTTCATGTAGCCTACCCAAATGCTTGAGACAAATAGCTTAGTTGTTGTTGTTGTTGTATGGGTAAATGGAGACTCTGTATGCACACATGAACGAATGTGAAAAAAATGCCACTAATAAAATCATGCCAACTACTTACTATGGGTATAATGGTAACATGATTACACAATCAACTATTACATTGTGAATGGTGAAGTGCCTAGCACCTCTTGCTACTGAATTTAAGACAGAAACAATGATGTCAACTTCACAACACTGATAAGGAATTGAGGCTGGATTTGCGGGGTTGATTCAGCCAAGAGAGACGCCAAACTAGTTCATTTGGTTTGGTTTGATGACCAGTTCATTTGACGACCAAATGTTATTGTCCTAGACTCTTTCTGATAAAGAATAAACATTAAATATTAAGAAAGACTCCTTTAAGATTTACAGGAACCCACAAGAGTCGGTGCAAAATCAAAATGTTTCATGGCCCATGTGGTACATGCCTAAAAAATAGAAATGAAAGCCTGCAATATTGCTAAATACAGCTATAAGTCATTTGATTATGGAGATGATTTTTATACATGATATAATATTTACTCTTGAGCTTATCTACTTATCCTCGTTTTTTGGAATGTGCCTTGTGTATTCTAAGTTATTTTCTCCTTTTATTTATTATTAGTTTCTTCATCAAAAAAAAAAAAAAAACTCTACCAGTGAGCATTGCTTGTACACACAAAAAAACACAACCACACACTTGCCAGGTTTTGAAATAAAACTACTCTGATTGCTCATAGTTAATTCTATTGTCTTTGATCTCCAGGTTCTATGCTGGGAGAATAATGAAACTGGATTGGAAAAATTGAAGTCGAGACTCTTGCATATATATCATGAGAATTTTCTCAAAGTCAGATCTCTGACTTGTTAGTATCCATTCATGAATATGCTAAGCAATGAGTTCATATAACTAAACAGACAGTTGCTTCTTGGTTTTTCAGATTGATAAGCCAATGGATGGGCTGACAGAATGGTTGGATGCACTGTATACAGCAGGCGTCCCTTGTGCTCTGGTGTCATGTCTTGATCGAAGAAACATGCTTGAAATTTTGGAACGAATGGGGCTTAATAAATATTTTCAGGTTCAGTATCTTCTTTTTCCAAAATCTTATTTTTGTTTATTGAGCATTTCGTGTGAGTGATAATATTTGCTTTTATACAGGCTTATGTTACTGAGGAGGATGGAATGGAGTCAATAGCTCATAGATTTCTCTCAGCCGCTGTAAAGGTACGAGGAAGCTCACTTTTTCGTGTCAATCTTTCTCGCATGTACATGTTATAAGTTATTTGGTGGTTATTTGTGCATTTTATATTATTTTGTTACTTCTCATGTCTATTCGTACTAAATTGGATCTTGGGATGTTCAGTGTATCTTTAATTGGAATATAAGATAATTTTTAGGATCTATTGGGAATTGGGTAAACTGCCTACTTAAGCTACCATTATTCTCAGAAAGGATGGAGAGATCACAGATGCCCAGGAGTGAAGCTAGAATAGAGGGATAACAAGGGTGGAACCTGACCGAATGATTTTCAAATAATTCACCAATTATTTGTCTAACTATTTGCTCTAATTTGATTCAAATGTTTGTTTGAGCAAAATCAAATTTATTTTAGTTTTCACTTAAGCATATCATAATTCACATGTTTGATCCATTTGATTATTGAATGTCCGTCTAGTACATATACATTCTAAGTTCTAAGCCTTGAAGTTTTATCTTATTACGTATATAAACTATGCAATAATTGGTCTTTATTGTGCATAAAATATAAAAAATATTAAAAATTGGTGAAATGATTAATTCCAAATTGAATTTAGTAAATATTCAAATTACGGATTTGTGCATCATACCAAGAAATGAATATTTCTGAATACAAATTCGAAGATTGTCAATAGAATCGAATTCTTTAATTAGATGAAAGAAATCGTTAATCAGATAATTCACGAATATTCAAACATTGGATCAAATAGATAAAATACATTTTATTATTGAAGCGAGCCATTTGAATTCATATTGGAGGAAGTAAATTTCAAATTGGATTTGGATTGGAAGCACATCTGAATTTGAATTTGGAATCAAAGATTATAGATGAATTCAAATATGAATACCTCAGCATTCGATTCAATTTGATTTATTCCGGTCCTAGAAATAACACATTGTTACTTCAGTAGATTGTTATATAGCCACTTGGCCAGTGATCCATGAGTAAATACAGTTATAGAAAACAAGAGTGCTCTCTCCCTTCCTCTTTGTGTTTATGTTTTATTCCCTCTCCTTGGTTTGAAGGGTTTTGGTGATTGGAGTGTACTGGTTCAAAATTTGTTAAATGGAGCATTAGGGCTATAACCTATTTTGGATAATATCGTGAAAAACATCAATTCGGAAGATTTGCAAAGGTAAACTGAAAAATAGGGTTCCTTGGTGGTGGGGCGGGGCGGGGCGGGGCTGCATGCGGGGGCAGGGTGGGATGTTGCTTGGCCGGGGACAGGACAATGTAATGCTAGGCCAAAGACAAACTATGATGAATGACTCTTAAAGAGTATTTTTAAGGATACATCCTTAAAGAGGACAACAGAAGCAAATAATTGCCTCGTACCTCCGGTTTGTCATTCTTTGGATGTAACTTATTTCTTAGATTCTTTGACAAATTTCATGTAACTTCTCTGTAGTTTTTTTTTAAAATCAAAAGTGGGGATACTCACCCCGTTTCATTAAGTAGAAAGATAATGAAACGTACATGATAGTCCACACGAGTTTAAGCTCCTGCATGGATTGATACACATCATCATCGACTTGAAATACACATCAAAAGTAAAATCAGAAAGAACATAATACAAACTCAGAAAGAGCACATTTTACAAGCCACAACAACCATCACTAGTGACCAATTAGATAACTAGAAGAGAAATCTTCTTTTGGTGTTTGGTGTCCTAGCACAACCCCCAATCCAACACCAACATTTCTTCTCTTCAAAAGTTACATAGCCTGGCTTCTAGCAATAGTAGTCCTTTTAGTGCTGCTGCCTCATGTGATCGCACATCGATCCTCCCGTCGATGACTTTCTGATCAGACAACTTAATCTAAAGAAAGCTTGGCCAACGCTCTCCGCAGGTCACCACTCCGACGGCTGTCCTCGCAGCCACCGCTCGCCGTTTGTTTGTACATCACAACGCTGCCTTGCACACCACCATGCCTCTCTCCTGCCGTCCTGCCAACCGGACCGCTACAAATCACGCACCACCCTAATGTAACAACACCGCCATCGAATCGTCAGTTTGGGCTTGAAGTGGTTGAATCTAGCCATCAAGCACTCAGATTTGTCTAGCATTACCAATCAATTTTTTCACAGATCCGATCCCATCTTGATCAAATCCGGCTCTTTGTCGGCTAGTTACCTTATCTTCTCAATGGTTCTTCCTCGCTTCATCTCAGCTTCTTCCTCGCTGGTTCATCTCAGCTTCTTCCTCGCTGGTCACTTCCATTGTTTCGTGTGGCTCGTCGCTTCCCCCGTTGTCTCATCTAGCATCTCGTCTTCGTGGCCGGATCCATCGTTGCTTGTTGAATCTGGTCAAGTTCCTCTTTTTTTTTGTGTCTAGATCACCGGATCTGAAGTGGTAAGGTCACCTTCCCTTAACCTAATTCTTCTCATCTCTATCTGAGGGATCCTCTCTCTTTGGATGTTGAGGATCATTGGAAGTTAGGGAGATCAAAATTATGTGCGGGGTTGGGACTGTTGACTGTTGACTTCTCTATGTTACCAAGCTAAAATGCCAGAATGCTCATCACTTATGTTTGCAGGTTTCTGTATGAGGTGAACTGATCTAAATATCTATAGGAGAAAATCCTACACGCGCGCGCGCCCACACCACGCGCGCGCGCGCTTGCATAAAGGCGACTTTCAGAAGGATTCGGAAGCGAATCTTTCCTATTCAAATTCAATGACACACTAACTAATTCAAAATCTCACTTTGTTTAGTTGATCTACATCACATAGAGTTCTTTACATAAAAAATCAAGTGACACTGAGTTTTCTTGCACATGCAACAAGTATCATAGAAAGGACCACTGAATTAGAATTAGTATGTCCCTTAGATCTATGGTTTAGGGCATACAAATTCTTCTTTTGAACATTTGATCATGGCCTAAACACTTACAAAATTCTTACAAACTATTTTTTAGGTGTCAAGCATTCTACAGTGGTAAAGTTTACAACTTGCTACTTTCTGTCATTTATTTTATCCCTGCCTGATGTATAGATTTAAAAAAAAAAAAAAAAACTCAATTTCACTTGTTTTTTTTTCAGGCATTGTAAATGTTGTAGGTCAACTTTAATAGAATTGATGTTCAACTTGTTATTTTCTACTATTGAATTTGGATGGTACCAAAAGAGAGTCTTTTCTTTGTATGTGTGGGTGGGTGGAGAGAGAGAGAGTTATTTTATCCTTTACATTCTAATTCAATGATGAGAAAATCTGCCTAATTAAAATTGATGTATATTATTTAGAGTGCCTAAAACTATAGAAAAAAGTGAATTTGAGTTTTTTTTTTTATGCATCAAGTTACAAAAAAAAAATGGACGATTGCAATAGCTTGTTGCTTAGATCTATCTTTTCAATCATACAAATTCTTTATCCAAACCTTTGATATGCTATAAAGTATAAACACTTAAAAGTTAAAACTCCCGCTCACCAATTTTTGTTAAGGGTGTGTTTGGTGTTGCTTCTAAAAAGTGCTCACGACTTTTAAAGCAAATAAGTGTTTTTCTCTAAAAATTAAATGTTTGGTAATTGATTAAATAAAGTGTTTTTTGAAAAAGCATAAGCCAAAAAGATGCGGTTTGGAGAAACCAGAAAATCTAGATTCTCCAACCGCAGAAGCAAAAGTCACCTCGTAATGATCTCCTATTTTATCTCCTATTTTTTTTTCTCTCACATGATATATCATGCAATGTAGCCCTTAACTAAATAATTTGAATTTTTATGAATATTTTCCTTACAAATCTTATCTCAACATCCTCTCTCCTACATTATCTTAACCAAGTTATTTCTAACAAATTATTTCAAATATTAATTTTTACTGATAAGCACTTAAAATTTTAAATTACCAAACATGATAAACTTTCTAAAAGTCCTTTTCTAAAGGTGCTTTTGGATAAGTGCTTTTCTAAAAGGACTTATCTATAAGCACAAGTAATACCAAATACACCCCAAGTGTCAAATGCTCTAGACCTTCAAACTAAAAAACTTCTTGTTTTTGTCCGTCCATTTTGTACGTATTTGTACCTATTTAACACATAGGCAAGAAAACTTAAAGCTACATGATTTTTTATTTTTTGATATAATCTTGTAGATTAACTTGAATGGAGTGGATCTTGAATTTGCTTTGCCTATTATCGAATTTGGATAGGAATGATTTGCTTGCAAATCCATCCCAAAGATAATGTCCTTTATCTTTTACACATACATTGATATGAGTCCTAATTCTTATAAAAACTCCATGATCTAATATAGACTAGGAGAAATTCCAGTTGTAGGATTGCAAGGAATGGTAAAATGACCAAACTCCAACAAAAGTAAGTTAAGAGCAAGAAGAAAAAAGGTGATAAGTTGTAGATTCAGGAAACAAAATAGTACACAATGGTCCCATTAAATATAGAACTAAAAAGGAAATTGACAACTCAAAAAAAAAAAGATTACAAAGATGGATAAAAAAAATAGCCACAGGTTTATGGCTAGCTGAATTTTCTTGATATCAAAGTGCTGACCAAAGCGATACAACAAAACCTAATCAGGGATATCCCTCTTCCCGTATCACTATATGTACATATGTATACATGCGTGCAATAAATTGTTGGCCAAAAAATTCAAAACAAATTTCAACCTTGGAATCTAATATCAAGACGCACACGCATTGAAACAATATGAACTAGTAAAAGAGGATGATAACAAAACTGCAAGGAATATTATTCCTAAAATGCTGCAAATTATTATATTGGAATCAGTGTGCGCACGCGCACACATAGCTCATTATGTAGCATCACCCACACAAACTAGGACTATATTTAACTAGAAACTCAAGGAAATAAAATTCATAGTACATCCAATCAAAGAAAACATATTTCACGTCAACCCAAAACATATATTATAAATAGAAACATTTGCTGTCAAAGACGAGGCATAGTAGATAGCAACGCCAAATAACCAAAGGAATGCAGTGAATTTACTGAAAAAACTATGCTTGCCTTTCTATATCTCACATTAAAGGAAAATCATGGTGGCACATTGAGATAAACTCACTCCAGGGAGAATCTGAACAAAATAGGAGATCATGTATATTGATCTTTTACCATAAATTTTGTATAAAATAATTGAAACAAAATTTTAGTGGCTAAGGCATGAAACAACCATAAGACCTTCTTAATCTGCAACTTTGTCTCATATTCTTCAAAGTGCGTCCTGGCTAAGGTATTTCTTCGAACGGTTGAAGAACCCTGGAATGCTGGAATTTTAGCATGGTGTTGGTAGAACATGTGTTTCTAGTTGATGTGTTGGTCGCTTGATGCTAATACAATGGTGATAGGGGAGTTTTACATGGACACTCTCCGACAGGTTCGATTGTGAAAGTGTCTGGCATGCAAACCTTCCTCAAGCCCGAGAAGATGACACACCATCATATTTGAGACATGCATCTATGTAAGAGAATCGCTTGCTGCATTGTTCAACAAAATACAATTAGGTTTCTAGTCATAATCAAATCTCCATCCAGTTCTGTTAAACAATTAACAATGCTATCATAATTTTTGTTTATGACTTGTCCAAGTGTTGAGTGCCTAATATGTATCAGATCCTAAAGTTTAAGGTGGGTAAACAGGATGTTAGACATTCCTTTGGGTGGCATGAATCAGACTTCTTCTATGAAAAGGTAAATTAAGAAATGCCTAGGAAATCATAAAAAATGAAAGAGATCCTGGAGGATAGAGCCTAAGAATCGGATGTTTTCTGGGTTTCTTTTTAAAAATTAGAAAATTGAAAATGACCTGGCTTTTATAGCACAAATGCCTGGTTGAGTTAGACGAGAGGAGCAATGACGAGAGGATTGCAAGGGTGGTGCTTTAGGTAGTTGATTAGGCTTCAGGAAAAATCAATTTATGGATTTCTTTTTTCCTCCAGTACAGTCAGAAAGCAATCAACTCTCTACGGGTGTCATGGATGGTCCAGCTAGAAGAGGCTGAGGTCATCTCTCACCAACTCAGCAAAACTGCGCAAAAGTGGGGTATTGGATCCAAGAATAAAAATGCGTCTTACTGTTATGGATGTGGAAGCTGTCATTCCCTTGACGAAATGCAGACATTTGAATATAGGCTTAATGATGAGAAATCCTTGTTGGGACAGGTGCATTGATCCAAAAGAAGTATGTGCAACTTTGACTAGAAGAAGCGTGTAATTAACTTACCTTGCTGTTGCAGAAATTTCCAACACGGTTCAAGTCATGAAACATGGTTGTAGATGTGAAGATGGTGAAGTTCTTAACCACTGCGGCTTTTACAGAGAACTTATACAGTTTTCCTAAGATCACCAGAATCCCTTTAATCTTGTGTTATTTTTACTGTTTCTACTTTCTACACATTTTCTTAATTATCCTTCATATATTTTTCCTTTTCTATAGATTTACTTTGTACATTGACTCAAAAATATATAGAACAAATTTTATCAACATAATTTCTGATTCAAGGCATTAAATGATAATTATTGTTTTGACTGGTAGTTATTGTAAACGGGCAAATCATTTCTTACCTATAAACATCAAATCTCTTGTTAGGCATGAGATTCATTCGTGTTTCTTGGCTAATTTCTGGTTTCTAAGAATTCTAAATATATACATCTACTTTTTTGACTAAAACTCTTACATTGTTCCTCGGTATTGCAGTTGGATCGAAAACCTTCCAAGTGTGTAGTATTTGAAGATGATCCAAGAGGTGTTACTGCTGCTCACAATTGTACAATGATGGCAGTGGCTCTAATTGGAGCTCATCCTGCGTAAGTTTATTTTTCCCTCGTGTGCATATTCATTTGCGTACTTGATATTTGGTATTTCATAAAAATAAGATTATTGCCTCTGCATTGTTAATATAAATAGCTATACCCAGCACTTTATGGCCTTGTGTAGCACTCACACTCTCACAATTATAAATTGGATCATCTGCTACAATGATGTTGCAGAGTACCAAGTCATTTGAAAGTTGCACCAATCAAATATTTATCATTTTAATGTCTTTCTTGACCTCTTTGTTTTCTCTTTTTCTGTGTTGAAAACTGAATTTCTTTTTAAGTTGTAAGATGATTTTCTAGGCTTCGTGGTGTTCATACTCCTAGTTTTCTCTGCTGTTTTCAAAGATATATTAATAATTATATGCTCTTTGTTTTCTGTTTGCCTTGTAATGATATTAACATCTATTCTGTTGTCGAACCACCAGCTTTGAAATTGTTTGTAATGGTATTTTATTCCAGGCTACTTTATAAGCATTTGGTTTACCGGATTTACTACACCTTGATAGAATATTTAAAAGAATCTTACTACACCTTGTTAAAACCGCTCTTTTTTGGTGCTGAATAGTCACGATTTTGATGACTTTGCTGCAGCCATCATTTTTTTCTTGTTGGGCCTCTTGCATGTAAACTGTAATTGTGTCTCTCGGTGTTGCAGGTATGAGCTGGTGCAGGCAGATCTCGCTGTTGCGAGCTTCAGTGAACTCTCTATAATCAACCTTAAACGGCTGTTTGCGAACAAAGGATCAAGTTTCATGGATTTACAAAAACAGATTGTTGAGAAATCGCCTCCAAAACGGAAGCTCCTGATTGACACAATCTTCTAAAATTTTTACCTAAACGTTTTTCTCTTTTTCTCTTTCTTTTTCCTTCCATTACAATCCTGCTGGCTGTTGTTAGCATGGGAGAAAGCCATGTATAGTTGAACTCGTTTTGATTTCTCTTGTAGAGTTAGAAAAATTGTGGTCAGGAGCCTGAGATAAAAGCTCACGTGTACACCATTTTGATCCTTTATGTTTCTCCCTTTCATAACCTATTATTATTAAGTAGTAACTAGCAGTTATCTGATCAGAGAATCAAATAAAGTGCCATCTGAATGAAACATAGCAAACATTATCTGGTTTTTATTGTTTTTGCAGAGTTTTGTTTCATGCACAGTTTGATGCTTGAACCGAAAGTTATAATTGTACAACTTGAGGGGGATAATAAGAGAGTTTGATTCATGTGTCATCGACTCATCAAAAAATATCAACATGTCAGTGTCAGTTGTATGTTTGGAGTTTCTGAGGGGAAAATCTTACTGCTATCGTGTATTATAATATGGTGATATGACATGGGAATCTTAACTGGACCTGCTGTGAGTTTATTTATCTGTGTATTGTAATTGTCAATGGTGATCTTTGTTTCATTTTGAGCCAGCTTTAATCTAATGTGTCCTCCAGTATTATTATAATTAGCAAGTTTGGTTTTCACGTAATCTCTATTTATTTTATTTTATTGTGCGAACCTTGTATTTTTCATTATTCAACCCTCTGTTTTATCACATTCAGCTGCAACATTTGGAGGTCTGAAGCTAACCAAAAGAGAAACCCTGTAGCTAAACAGGCACTAACAACATTTTGATTAGGTATCTCAGTAATTATTACTAATTAGCATCGAGAAGTCTAGAAGCATAAGAAATCTCTTGCAGGCTAACAGCAGCCTTTCTTCTTGTTGGATTCTTTCAATTGCACCACACAAAACTCTACACAATCCAGAGGTGGTGACTGGTCCAGGAGGAGGAGATGGGTCGTTGTCAGCTGCGGCGACAGGCTGTTGCAGTGTCAGTGGATGTGGGACCCACAGCTTCTGGATTCACAGAGAGAGAGAGAGAGAGAGAGAGAGAGAGAGGAGAATGGCTCTCTCCATCTCATTGAGGGTCCTGACTTGTGATTGGGAGAGGGCTTATATTCTCTCTCTCTCTGGCACACACGCGCGGACGTTGACACGCGCGTGCGCGCACAAACGCTCGCTCTCTTTTTTTCCCCTTCTTTTCTCTTTTAATTAACTCTCCCATTCTTCTTATACTTTTTGTAATTATTTCGTCCGTGGTTAAATCAATTAAAAACTGAATTATATCATTATTGATGCCTGTAATGCTTAAGAATATATATATATATATATATATAGTTACTTGAGATGATATCCACAGAATAAATATGAAGTCTTAGATAAGGCGATTTAGAAGTATGATAGTATTTCTGAGCATTCGGGCAAAATCATGATATGCGGAAAATAATGATGGTAGTCAGTTTCTTAATTGATTTAAACAACAACCGTTAAGCCATTTGTCTCAAGTATTTGGGGTAGGCTACTGAACCAAAAGAGAATTACACCGGATCAGGCACATGGATCAGCATTCTCCACTCATTCCTGTCGAGTAATATGCCTTCATTAACACCTCTAAACTCTATATTTTGTCGTATCACCTCCATCTATGTTTTCTTCAGTCTCTCCTGCGCTCTTTTAACTGATTTAACAGGTCAATAATAGTTTTTCCCCCCTCCATTTGTATTGGCATCATGTAAGAGAGGAAGTGTATACGGCTGTAGCAAATGCGTACGGTTCTCAGATTTTTCTTAACCCGATCATTTTCAACTCGTAACAAAATCTTCTATAACAAATTGAGCTTGAATAAAATGAAAAAAAAAAATTTCTTTTATTATTCAGTCTCTGAAGTTTGCTTTAAGCTTTATCATGGGTCATCAATGTATATAAAGCTAACTTGATAGTATAGATATTGATTAAGCCTAAGTCTTGGCATAACAAGATACAAGGCTGGTGCCAAACAAATAAGTAGCATGTTGAAACAAAAGCCATCAATATATACTAACAAGTGATGTTCCTTCCTTCTTGTTTACAAGCTAAGCTCTCACCATCTCTCAATTGTTCATACAAAGTTCATGAACTTTGTAGACGGCCATGATGATCTCTCAAATATCCCCAGATCTATAGAGTCCCACACTGCACAAATTGTAATTGCGACTCTCTGTCCCACAAGTTTTGAGGGTCCTTGTCTCTCAAACAAAACAAGGGCCCATTTTTATGTTTAATATCTTCGCAAAGATCCAAAGTGATTAAATCAAAGGTTGCTTGTCTTCATTTCAAATAGGTTCTGATTGCTTTCAATTTCTTATTAATAAAACTTCTAGATCATTAAAGATGGTTAAAATCTCCTTAATTATTAATTAAAGTTGCCCGCATCCAAATAAATAAATAAGAGAACCCATTGAGTCACCAAAGTTTTTTGTTTTTTTCTTTTTCAAATACAAAGGTTGTAATCTAGATGGACCTACTGTTCAACTAGTGGCTAGTAGGAAACCTTTTATTAGCCACAAATTGGTCCATATACTACTGATTTGATTTGCATTTCAAATCTGAATCTGACTAAATAAGTAAGAGTATCCATTGAATCACAGAAGTTTTTTCTTTTTTTTTTCCTTTTCAAATACAAAGGTTGTAATCTAGATGGATCCACCATTTAATTAGTGGCTAGCAAGAGAACTTCTATTAGCCACCAATTGACAAGGGAAGGAAGAACTGAAAAATAATTAAAAACAATTGGTTCATAGACTACTAATTTGATGAACATTTCAATCTGAATTTGAACAAATAAGTAAGAGTGCCCATTGGATCACAAAAGTATTTTTTTTTTATTTTTCAAATACAAAGGTTGTAATTTAGATGGATTCACCGTTCGATTAGTGGCTAGCTGGAGAACTTCTATTAGCCACCAATTGGCGAGGGAAGGAGGAACTGAAAAATAATTGGTTCGTAGACTACTGAATTTAACTAAATAAGTAAGAGCGCCCGTTGAATCACAGAAGTTTTTTCTTTTTTTTCTTTTTCAAATACAAAGGTTGTAATCTAGATGGATCCACCGTTTAATTAGTGGCTAGCAGGAGAACTTCTATTAGCCACCAATTGACGAGGGAAGGAAGCACTGAAAAATAATTAAAAACAATTAAAAACAATTGGTTCATAGACGATTGATTTGATGAACATTTCAAGTCTGAATTTGAACAAATAAGTAAGAGTGCTCTTTGGATCACAAAAGTTTTTTTTTTTTTTTTGTATTTTTCAAATACAAAGGTTGTAATTTAGATGGATTCACTGTTCGATTAGTGTCTAGCAGTGGAACTTCTATTAGCCACCAATTGGCGAGGGAAGGAGGAACTGAAAAATAATTGGTTCAGACTACTGAATTTAACTAAATAAGTAAGAGTGCCCGTTGAATCACAGAAGTTTTTTCTTTTTTTCTTTTTCAAATACAAAGATTGTAATTTAGATGGACCAACCGTTCAACTAGTGGCTAGCAGGAGACCTTTTATTAGCCACAAATTGGTTCATATACTACTGATTTGATTTGCATTTCAAGTTTGAATTTGACTAAATAAGTAAGAGTGTCCGTTAAATCATAGAAGTTTTTTCTTTTTTTTCTTTTTCAAATACAAAGGTTGTAATCTAGATAGATCTACCATTTAATTAGTGGCTAGCAGGAGAACTTCTATTAGCCACCAATTGACGAGGGAAGGAAGAACTGAAAAATAATTAAAAACAATTAAAAACAATTGGTTCATAGACTACTGATCTGATGAACATTTCAAGTCTGAATTTGAATAAATAAGTAAGAGTGTCTATTGAATTACAAAAGCATTTTTTTTGTATTTTTCAAATACAAAGGTTGTAATTTAAATGGATTATCTGTTCGATTAGTGGCTAGCAGGAGAACTTTTATTAGCCACCAATTGATGAGGGGAGAAGGAACTGAAAAATAATTGGTTCATAGACTACTGATTCATTAGCATTTGAAGTCTGAATTTGAATAAATAAGTAAGGGCCTATTGAATCACAAAAAAGTTTTTTGTTTTGTTTTATTTTATTTTTTTCAAACACAAAGGTTGTAATCTGGATTGGACCCAAAATTCCATTAGTGGCTAGTAGGCAGGAGACCTATTAGCCACCAATTGGCGAGAGAAGGAGAAACTGAAAACACCCAACTGATTCATAGACTACTGATTTGATTAGCATTTCAACTCCGAATTTGAATAAGTGACTTTTCCATGGCCTATTCCCAATTTTTACCACTTTGAGTAAGCCCGCGTGTGGATATTAGAATCTAGGGCATGACAGTAACTTAGACTGCAAGAAATTAATGATTTTCGAACGCAGAAACACCATTTAATATGAGACAAGTGTCCTCTCGACTGAACTTTGACGTCGGGTTTGAATTCCACCATGAGATGCGGACTTGGCTCCCTGCAGACCACTAACTCGACTGATCCGCATTGTGCACGGACCACAAAATCTCGCAAAAGAAAAATGACCGGCGCATAATCTCATCCCACAGGATCATGGCATCTGATCTGCAGACTAAATGTTTTTAACCCCTCTCTCTCTCTTGTCGAGAGTGGTCTGCATTCTGCACGGCACAATTGTTTATCATTATATAGAGACTAAAATGTAGGTCCCACTTCAATTTGAGTGAGTGCTATTAGTAGCCAGTTAAAGAAAAACAATAAACTTCAAATATCTATAGTAAGCAAGGAATTAGTGTCAAGATAACATTAACACACATACATACCTTTGATCAGTGTGAAAAGGGAGATAGACTTTTGTCAATCCGGAAAGATTTGACGTCGAATTTTTCCCACTCAAATACAATCCTACGATATCTGAATGTAAGATCCATTTTGTTGAAATTGATCTACATTATTTCAAATAATTAAAATTTTAAAAAAAAAGTATTTTGAATACCTTTTGCACATCCATCAACTAGGCGTAAAATTGACTATAAAAATAGCGAGTTTACGGTGTAAAATATTTGAAATCTAAAAAAATTGATGTATCAGGATTTTTAAATGTTTAGATTATGATGACATAAATAGACAGAGAATTTATATGGTTAAAGATGTAGATCTAAGCAATATACTATTTTCGGCCGTCTATTTTGCGCCTACTTGATGGATGGGTAAAAAGTATTCAAAATATATTCTTTTTGATTGTTTAGTTACTTGAAATAATATAGATCAACTTTATTGGAATAGATCTTGCATTCAGATGTTTTATGATTGTACTTGAGTGAGAAAGATTCAAGCTCGAATCCTTCCAGAATGACGCAAGTCTTTCTCGTAAAAAAGAGCTTAAAATCGACCAATCCATAGTTTGTTTGAGCAAGGCTATCAGTTTGAATTCATTAATGAAAAACCTGGAGTAATCAAATAAAACAAGAGCCTAAAGTCTCATATCATGAATTAGTTGTTGCTTACTACGTTGCATTTTTCACAAGGGTTTGAATATTAATCAATGAAACACAACAAGTTGTTGCTCGTTATGTTTTGTGCATGACAAAGATCTAAGGTCTCAGAATTGAACCATGCCAACTTAGCACTGACAGCGTAAGTCTGAAACGGGCTGACACGGTCTTCGTTTGATCCATCACTCAGACCGACTGAACAATGTTCTTTTATTGTTCAAACTTTTGGACTACGATGTCTCACCGTCTCACCCATCGGTTTCCGTTTAAGGCGTGTTTGGCTGCTTTGAATGTGGATGAAAATAATTAGAAAAGCCTATGGTAACATGGGCCCTACATATTTTTCCACTCCTCTGGGGTATTTGTTTGTCTTGAAAACTTTGCATGAAAAATGGGTGAGCCCACCATTTTCAACTCACTTTTTTTTGTTACAGTTGTGCTACAGTTACTTGTCAGATTTTGGGCTTTGAGTTCTAAAAACACCTAAAAGACTGAACGTGTGGGCCCCACGCACATTTGACCTTTCTGTTTTCCACCAGCCCAAACCGACAGCAATGAACAAGCACATTTTTTCACAAAAATCAATGACCCCAAATACCAAAAAAGTCCTCGACGTGCTTGGCGATTATCGTTAGGTGGCAGGGACAGGAAAGTAACTTGAAGCAAGAAAATAACCACGCGGCCAATTGTCCTTGGAGTAACAGTTACTGGAAGGACGTTGTCAAAATTGTTTGCGTATAAAAGTTCAACGCGTGTCATTTGCGTGTGACGACTGGGACCAGCAGAATCTCATCGGCACGTGTCCTGCCATCATTGGTGGCGTCCCGCGACGACGACTGACAAAGTCGTCGCGGCGCCGGCATTGTGGAGAAATTTACGAAAAAGCCCCATTTGTAGCTTATATTATATCACGGAGATTTAGCATTTTTTTTTCCCTCTTCTTTTTTTAGAGCCAAGATTATATTTTGTGTAGAATTTTCTTATGGTTATTTGCAAACCTTCATTTTAAACCATATTTCATTAGATTCTTTAAATAATATCTAATGTGTCGATATCATTTAACTCGAGAAATTCATCAATTAACTTATTTATGTTTTTATTTATGAGATACGTCGAAACTAAAAGACATGACAAAATGATTCAAAACATCAACGCCCTTAGAGAGCTGCTCGTGTCCCAGATAAAAGATAAGAAAGCTGGTTTCTCGACATATCTTTCATATTACGTCAAGATCATGCGTTCATATGAGATGAGAAATTTATCGTCGACCTAATCCTAAAGCAAATATGAACCAACTTGGATAAAACACAACATTTTTGACGGAAAAACAAAAGTAAACGAGCTGAAAACATCGCTTCACCTAAACCTCCTCATTTGAAGGGAGACGTGAAGCAAAGATTTAACCGATTCTAGTGCCACGTGTGATGCACAATTTTGAGAAGGAAAACATACATGCGCGCATGTATCATGTGACACACAAAAAGGATTACGGTTCGCATTGTGACTAGACCATGAGCCGTTAAGAGCTTCGCTTCTCATCGGCCTCCATTTTGAAGTCCTACGTACATGATATATATAATTAAATGTATATCCAGTGACCACTGTGACTCTTAATTATACAGTTAAATCTCGGTGTGCAGTGGTAACGAGGAAAAAAAAAGGACTCATGTATCAAAGCTTAAAGTCATTGCATAGAAGTTGTGAGACAAATCAACTAAAAGAAACGTGTTGAATCCTACCTCTAAATCCAGAAAGCTTGGTGTATTACTTGTAAAAGTTATCCTCTTCTTCTTGTGCCATTTTGAATTGGGGCTCGGGTTGGCTCTAATGTGCGAAGGACCTGGTGATGGTTCTTCACATTGTGGGTCGTCCATCACAGCTGCTGAACAGCCCGGAAAAAAAAAAAACAAAAACTTATTTTGTGAGCTCCACCACAAATGCTTTCTAACCTCGTTACACTTCCTCTCAATAATATTAATTTGTTAAAATAGTCAAATTTCACGTGCCTTTGCAAATTTTTCTCGAGTTCCTTTCATAAAAACAAAATTAGAAGTAGAAGAGCGAAATGGAAAGAGAATAAATTTTGCTTACACGCCTACATCCTAATTCGATCTTCGAAAAGTTAGTTAAATAAATAGCAAACAAGTAGATAACCACGGCAAAATTACACTAGACTACACATTCGAATATTAAGAGAAAAGGATCCAATAAAAAGAAGAGAAGAATAGCTATCGTGATTAGGAAAAATAAAGTTTTTTAGTTCTCTTGAAGCAATTTGAGAAACTTAAACCCTAAATTTAATTGATTTTTCTGATTGAACTTGGTATCGAGGAGTTTTCACAAAGTGCTATTACTTTTAGGGTCTTTTCTCATATGTATTCTCTAAATTTTCTATATTTTCAAATTTTCTTCTCAAATCTTTATAATATCAGAAATGTTCCTCAAATTCTTTCAGGTTTTCAAAATAACTCTATTTTCAAAATAACTCCACCACCCTGTTGTAAGGATATTTTCGAGATTTCAAATTTTCGTAACAGATAATTGGAGAGTAATTTAAAAATATGAAAGAATTCGGGAATAATTCCGATATTATGAAGATTTGAGGAGTAATTTAGAAATATGAAAGAATTTGAGGAGAAATTATGATATTATGAAGATTTTTGAGGAGTAAATTTGAAAATATGAAAGATTTGGGGAGTACATGTCAGAAAGCCCCATACTTTTTTTAGTTATTTAGATATATATACCCCTTGATACTTGTTATTTAAAAATCTACCCTCCAAATCATTAATATTAAAAAGTTATCCTCAAAATAATCTACATCTCAAAGTTTACCTTTCTTTTTGAATAAAAGAGAATATTTCAATTTTATTTTATTAACTTGCCTATTAATTTTAGAATGACTAAATTGCTTTTATTTAAATGATTAAACACTATATCTTTACTTAAACCTATAGGCTAATCTTTCTTCCCAGCTATTTCCCTTCCTTGTCCCCTCTCCCTCTCTCTCTCTCAAAATAAGCAAATTTCTATTTCATTCATCTAAAATTCACTTCAAACCATTTTCACATATGCTCCACTTAAGTGTTGGTTTCTGCTTAACGGGAATCAATCTGACAACTATTCAAGATCACTGAAATATCAACAATCTAATTGGCCAGGTCGGCAAATATCAGGTGGGAGATTTTCCGTTCAAGAGAACGTTCCTTAATTTAAGAACCACCTTTCAATTTCCTTCCATGGTTAAACACCAATTAGACTGAATCTAAATCAGTCTCGATATACTGAATATCAGTATATCCCCTGTATAAAGAAATTAATTCACTTATACAGTACTTGGAGTGAGGTACGCTTAGAGCGAATCTCCTTAAGACAATTACGTCCCCCGCACCGGTGCTAACGGGTTACTGGACGCTGGTCTCCCAAGATACAACACTCCTTCACGGTATTTGGATAGCACTACCAAATTACCGTACGGTCGAACCGTAGTAACCAGTACATTCACAGGATTGTTGAAGCAGCGGGACAAGGACAAATTTCGGGAGAATATTTGCCTTTACTTTGGAGGAGCACCCACTGTAGAGAAAGAAGGAAGGTTGAAGAATATTCTTCTTCAGAAGTTCCAAATTTAGACAACAATTCTATTAAAGAATCTGTTGAATTTTCTGAGCCCTCTTTCAGAACGAATTTTTGCAGAATCTCTTTTAGAAGTCGCTTCGGGAACTGACTTTCCCACTTCTCGCTGAAAGTTACTTCAGAACTCCACTTCCCAGTTCAGAGAGAGAGTTATTCTTATTTCTGTGTGTCTTAGAATGAGAGTTCGAACCCAACGAAAGTTTGCAACGGTTCGGTCTGAACCGTTGTAATGGTTCGACCCAACAGTCACAACTGTTGGCTGTCCAACTGGAGCGGTTCGGTTCCGGATAGCGGGCGGGTCCGTTGGCGGGCCGGTTCGGATCTGGATAGCGGAGCGGGTATGTTTCGCGTAACCCATACCCGTGAGACCTGATTCAAAAGAACCAGGCCGGATAGGGAACCTGAACCTGGCCCGGCACCGACCGGCCGGTCGCCGCCGTCGCTAGCGACGGCGCGCGCGCATGAGTGGGCATGGTTTCCTTCCAATCGTGCACGAAAACTCCAAGTACCCAAAGGGCACGCTCTTTGTTCTCAATTTTCTCTATTTAAACACTACGAACTTCCATCCCATGGCCAATGTGGGACTAAATAATTTTAGCTACCTTTAGTCCTATTTTGGCTTTGAATTAGCCAATCTTTAGACTTGAATATCTCATTCATTCGAAGTCGGAATTGAATATGTGAATATACCACGTTCATCCCCAATGGAAGGAGAACACACTCCAACCATCATCCAATTGATTCGATCAACGGATCTCGCCGTAATTCAATTCAAAGATTCACATTTATATTCTTCATATTCCAACATTAAGAAAGTTTGAAAATTTTCTTAAAAAAAAATTAAAATGAGATTTGAGAGAAACTTTGAAAAAATTTTAGATTTAAGAAGATTATGAGAGAGAGAGAAAGAAGAATAAAAGAGAGAAGAGACAAGAATTTTGATTTTGATAGAATTTAAATTAAGTCATATAGAAATAATGAAGAAGAAAGGAAAAAGGTATAATGGATAAAACACTCTTATTGCATCAAAATCTAGCTGGAGATGAACTTATTAAAATCTAGAACATTTTGGGGGTAAAATTTAATATTAAAGATTTGGAGGGTAAAATTTTAAATACTAAAGAGATGGAGGTATATATCTAAATAACCCTATTTTTTTTATATCATAAACTCGACTTGCTGTAATGTGTTTGCGACAGTGTGCACATAATCTTTTTAATCACAAAATTCTACTTACTGCAGACATCAAGATCCAAGGAAAGAAAGTACCGTACCATTAAATTGAAGCTCAGTTATCAAGTCTAAGAGCTATTTGATCTATTGTTTTTTTGAGATACATTTCTAATTAGATGGCCACAACTGATGAGGTTTAATGGAAAATTGTAGAGAAAACTTAATTCTATAACTATGACTAATATTTAAAAATTGTCACATCTGACATATAGGTATTTTTTCAAAAATATATATCATTCTATTATTTTCTCCATACAAATTTTCCATTTTAGTAGTAAATTTGACTCAGCAGTAAAGAGATGAGAGGGACCCAGCCACCTTCTTTGTAAAAAAGAAGCAAAAAGAGCAAAAAATACATTTTATTTATGGGTTATGTCATATAGACCCGAAAGCTTTCTAAATTTCATATTAATCTCTAAAATTTCATATTTTCATATAGACGTTTCAAATCTTGTAAGTTTGGATAAAATATCGCCTCGTTAATTTTCTATTTATAAACCAGAATATTTTAGACTATTCTTTATTTAAATTTAGATATCTTAAAATAATATGTGAAGTTACCATTAGATTCTTATTTAAGGCAGCAGCTGCTGCCTGCTACCGCTAGTGAGGCAACCCGTACTGCCTAGTCCCGTGTGGGTCCGGGCTCAGTATGACCTAGATGACTCGGGCCTAATCCCGGCCCGGTCCCGCCCGGGCCGTGCCCGGGTGGGGCGAATGCGGCCCGTGGCCTAGGCTGGCCAGGTCGCACTATGGCCCGGGACCAGGTTTCAGCCTGACCCGCCCGGGCGCCCCCCCTCCCCCCTTCTGCGCCAACCACCGCCACCTCCGGCCTCCCCCTCCACCACCTCCGCTGCACCACCCACCATCGGCCTCCATCCACCACTGCACCCCCCCCCTCCCCCCAAAAAAAAAAAAAAAAAAAAAAAACCAAAAACTCAATTTTTTTTTAAATTTTAAAAAAAAAGCTTGCTTTGATCAATATTTGAACCCTTGACCTCTAACATCTAGTCCAAGTGCTTAAATCATAAATGCTAAAGTGGGAATGTGAAATTATGGAAACCCAAACATATTTATAAGTTAAACAGATTTTTTTTTAAATTTTTTAAAAAAAGGGCCAGCCCGGGTTTGGCCTAGCCCAGGCCGGCCGGGACCTGGGCCGTGTCCCCCAAAAGGGGGCCAGGCCCGGGCTGGGTCGGGCCGCCCGATTTTCTTTGGGTTGGGGGGGGTGGGGGGTGGGGGGAGTCCGGACTTGGTCTGACCCGGGTCTAGGCTCAACGGGTTCGACACCGGGCCGGGCCAAACCCGACCCGTTCGCACCCCTACGGCCGATGGAGCCGAGTGAGTGAGAGAGAGAAAGAAAGAGGGAAAATTTTATCAAAGTTGAAAGGTAAAATAGTTTTTACCTCTTTATCGTTACAAAGGCATCAGCTAATGGAGAGAGTATTTCATCCAAACTTGTAAGATTTGGAGTGTCGATTTGAAAATATAAAATTTTTTAAGGTTAACAAAGAACTTAAAAACAACCCTTTATTTATATAATTCATGCATCTGCAGGTGCATGAATCTTAATCGGATCTCACAATCCGGGTCGAATATGCCATTTTACCTGATAACTACAGAGTGGTTTTTAAGATGGAGCATCAAACTCGTTCACCCTTTACCCTCTGCACCGCTGGCAGTAATAATGTGTGAACCTCGGGGGCATTAATGTACTTTTCACGTGGCTGTTACGAAAACAGACGGCGCCTCTGGGAATATATAGGGACGGTATCGAGATCAATCAACGAAAGAAAATAAAAACTAGGTTTTTTTTTTATTTTATTTATTATCAAATTTAGCTGTCTCTCTCTTTGGATCTTTTAACAAAGAGTCTCGCGATTCAAAGGTTATCAAATCGCATAAGGCGATTTTGATCGGTCGGAGGTTCTCTATCTTCTCCTTCATCGGCTGAATCTCGGTAAATTTCGATTCGTTTTTTTTTCTTCCCTTTTCTTTTCGTTGGTAATCTAGTAGAACATTGCAGATCATTGCTGTTTCTCAACAAAATTTGTATTTTTTTCATCTTTTGTAAGAATTTTTTGTTTCTATTTTTTTTTAATATTAGAACATAGTTGCGATTTTTTTCTATTTTATGATCATGATCGTCAGTAAAAATTGACATAATTCAAGGTTTTAATTTTGTTTCTGATCGTTTGTTTGTGTAATATTTCTGTTGTATATAATTGTTTCGTAAAGGTTCATCCTTTTTGGTTTAGGTTGCAAAATTTTACTGGTTTTGTGGTGTTAGTTTGGTCTGTTAGTTTAGATTTGAGTCTTTGTGGCCATGTTGGATTTAGTTTTATTTTTCCAGCTTGAGTTTTTTATTTCTCAAAATTTAATATATGGTTTCTTCAGTTTCTCATGCTTTGATATTTCACAATATGCACAATTGGCATGTTGGATCCATCTTGGAGGAAACTGTAATTTTCCTTGATAAGATGATATTTTGATGATTACCTTGTGTACTTCTTCCTCAACATAGCATTTTCCATAATAAAATTAAAATGCTTCCTTTATGTTGGTAAGCATGTTTATTCTTAGATTTGAAAATTTGTAATTTTGTTTGATATAGATTTGAAAATATGTTCCTTTTCCTTTGTTACTTGCATTCTTATATCTTCAAAGTTATGATTTGTTTCTTTAGGGTTTGTTTTCTCTCTTCAAAACGTATATATTCTTCCAAATTCAGCTTTTGCCTCTGCTTTGATTTTTTTTTTAAAATTCTTTTTGTTTGTTTGTTGATAGTTTATTCGATAATCTTTGTTTTAATATTATCGATATTGGTTTATTAGCTGGAAGCTTGGCTGTTTTATTTTATTTTATTTTTTTCGCTTGTCATATGTTTTTTATTCATAATGTCAGCTTTCGGGATATAAGCTTATTAATCTGCTTTCTTGTCTGCCTGCTTAATAGACTAATTGGTTAGTGCAGAGATGTGTTATTACTTATTATAGCATGTCTTCGTTTGATAGTAGCTGGCAACGTGCCCTTGCATACTTTGTCTTGGTTATATCTCACCATTAGGCATTTAAGCTCTTTATTCTATTTTGTTTCTATTTGTACTAACTAATTTCTCACACAAGTTAATTTTTTTGATTGTGGTCTATTTATTAGTTTCTATGTATTTGGGTCATTTTTCTCATATATCATCGTAATGTTTACTTTCAGAAACCTTGCCCAAAACATTGGATGACAAACAATAGGGTATGAATCAATTATTTTTCAGTTCCTCCCAATATTTAAAATAACAATAACGTAATGATAACGTTTTTCTTCTGTTATGTTAATATAGGTTATAACGTAACGCATAACGTAGGTTATGCGATTTAATATTTAATTAATAAAAATAAATATATATATACTATATTTAAGATTTTTTTATAAATAAGAAAATAATTTTAAAAAAAATCTAAAAAATATCAAAACATTAGCAAGTCTCACAACAATTTTTAGCAAGTATCAGAATAATTTTTCACATTCACAAGTTATAATTCATAATTTTATCTACACAATTACAATATGGTTCACATATTTCATTATATTTCATAATTTTTAACTAGGCTATTCAATCTACACAGACTCATAATTCAATCTACAACAATTCATGATTCAATCATAATTCATAATTTTTAGTTATGTTATTCATTATAATTCATAATTCAATCTACAATATGCTATTCAATTAAATCCCCTGTGTCCTTCACTCTCTCCGATATTTATCCCTGATCTTTCTGCTCTCTCTCTCTCTCCGATATCTCTCTGCTCTTTCCCCTTCCTGATCTCTCTCTGCTTTCTCTCCCCCTCCTGATCTCTCTGCTCTCTCTCTCTCCCGATCTCAGAGAGGGTGATCGGGGTGGGAAAGCAGAGAGAGATTGGGGGGAGAGAGAGATTGGGGGAGAGAGCTTACTTGTGCTTGGAGATGGAGAACCATCGCTTGAAGACGACGCCAGCAAGGACCACTACGACGGATATCCATCAGAGTTAGGTCTTTTTCTTTTGCTGTTGATAGGAGGTATGTCTTCTTCTCGGTGCCGACGAGGACACGACGACAATGTTGCAGAGAGGACGAGCAAGCGAGCGAATTTGGGGGATTTTTTTGCCCTAGACTGAGAGAATATGAGGTTATAAAAAGTCGACTTGCACCGTAACGTAGGTTTCGGTGCGTTACATTAATAACGTAACGTAAGTTACGAGGAAAATAACCATAGTTATCAAGCATTGCGTTTTTTAGATCTGTAACATAACGATTGGTCAGCGTTATGTTATATAATGAGTTATAACGGGTTATAAAACGGGTTTTTTAAAACACTGGTTCCTCCTTCTCTTGTCAATTGGTGGCTAACAGAAAGCCCCCTACTAGCCACTAATCGAACGGTGGTCCATCTAGATTACAACCTTTGTATATTTGAAAAAGAAAAAAACAAAAAACTTTGGTGACTCAATGGGTACCCATATTTATTTATTTATTTATTTGGAGGTGGGCGACATTAATTAATAATTAAGGAGATGTTAACCATCTCTAATGATCTAGAAGTTTTATTAATAAGAAATTGAAAGCAATCAGAACCTATCAATAGACTAATTGGTTAGCGCAGAGATGTGTTATTATAGCATGTCTTCGTTTGATAGTAGCTGGAAACGTGCCTTTGCATACTTTATCTTGGTTATATCTCACCATTAGGCATTGAAGCTCTTTATTCTATTTTGTTTCTATTTGTACTAACTAATTTCTCACACAAATTAATTAATTTTTTATTGTGGTCTATTTATTAGTTTTCTATGTATTTGGGTTATTTTTCTCATATATCATCGTAATGTTTACTTTCAGAAACCTTGGCCAAAACATTGGACGACAAACAATAGGGAATGCTGAAAGATGTGCTTGCACGTCAGTAAGTTCTTGTTGAAGATAAATGAGGTTGTAGCTCCTTTTGAGCTGCACTTGTTCATTCTTGATGAGATTGGTACTAATAATCTTTGCCAGCCTGCACTCTGTTCATCTACTCAGAATGGGGCTGGAAATTCAAGAAAGCCTCTTGTGGTAGATCACGACATTGGGGAAGACGGTTGAAATCTTCTGCAGCAAAATCTTGCCTTGTAAAAGATATAGAACTATAAGCAGGAGTATCATAGTATAGCGCGTGTAAAAGACATAAGAAATGGGAACAGATAAGAAAGGGAGTATTTTGATGCAGAGATATGAATTAGGGAGATTGTTGGGACAAGGAACCTTTGCCAAGGTTTATTATGCAAGGAATCTCAAAACTTCCCAGAGTGTTGCTATAAAGGTAATTGACAAAGAGAAGGTCTTGAAGGTTGGGCTTATAGATCAGATCAAACGGGAGATTTCAGTTATGAGATTGGTGAGGCACCCAAATATTGTGCAGCTCTATGAAGTCATGGCTAGCAAAACCAAGATTTACTTTGTCCTTGAATATGTCAGAGGTGGTGAGCTCTTCAACAAGGTTGCTAAAGGGAAACTCAAGGAGGATGTTGCAAGAAAATATTTCCAGCAGCTCATTAGCGCTGTTGACTTTTGTCACAGTAGAGGTGTTTATCACCGTGATCTGAAACCTGAAAACCTCCTGTTGGATGAGAATGAGAACCTAAAGGTTTCAGATTTCGGATTGAGTGCCCTTGCTGAGTCAAAGAGACAAGACGGCTTACTCCACACCACATGCGGAACTCCAGCTTATGTTGCTCCTGAGGTCATCAACAGGAAAGGGTATGACGGCTCTAAAGCAGATATTTGGTCGTGTGGTGTGATTTTGTTTGTTCTCATGGCTGGTTACCTCCCATTTCATGATCCAAACCTGATGGAGATGTATAGAAAGATTGGGAAGGCCGAGTTCAAATGTCCCAACTGGTTCCCTTCAAATGTATGGAGGCTGCTATTGAGAATCCTTGACCCGAATCCAGCTACTAGGATCTCGATTGCAAAAATCATGGAGAATCCATGGTTCAGAAAGGGATTTGATAACAAGTCGATTAGAAATGAAATCGAAGCAAAAGAAATAGTTCCTGTGGATGTCAATGCAGTCTTTGGTTCTTCTGAGATCACAGTGGACGTGAAGCAAGAGATCGTGAAACCTTTGAATCTGAATGCTTTTGATATCATATCTCTGTCAGCTGGTTTTGATCTCTCAGGCTTATTTGAGGAGAGTATGAGGAGAAGAGAAGCGAGGTTTACTTCTGCAAAACCGGCTACAACCATTATCTCAAAGTTGGAGGAGATTGCCAAGAGACTTAGATTCAAAGTGAAGAAGAAGGATGGTGGGGTGTTAAAAATGGAGGGAGCAAAAGAAGGTCGGAAAGGGGTGTTGGCTATTGATGCTGAAATCTTTGAGGTGACTCCAACATTTCATCTTATTGAGATAAAGAAAACCAATGGCGATACCTTGGAGTATCAAAATATGTGGAATCAAGACGTCAGACCAGCCCTTAAAGACATTGTTTGGGCATGGCAAGGTGATCAGCCACAAGCATTGCCAGCACTGTCGCTGCCACCATCTCAAGATTCTCTACCATCTCAAGATTCTCTACCATCTCAAGATTCTCAACAAGAAGAGCAATGAAAAGTAATTTTTGGTGTTTCTATTTTTTTTCCCTGCTGTTTTATGTTTTAATGTTTCTCCTGTGTTTAATGACTGTGATTACTACCTGTTCTAAGCAACATTTAAGTGGGTTGTAGCCATCAGTTTGGTTATGTTTCAGTCTTTATTCTGTGTCTTACACTACATTTCTTATTAGTATAAATTTGAACTTGTCTCTGTGTGATGAAGCTTCAAACTCATATGCTTTCAGATGCTTAGGTTGAATTGTTTGCCTAACTAATTACGCCATGAGTCATCAAGTGTTGTGACAAATTTTCTCAGGGCCCATTCGGAATAATAGAGTCATTTTTAAATTATAAAGACAGTCGCAGCAAATGGACTGATTTAAAATATTCAATGATAAGATTAGATTCTTCTTTATAATTATTATGATGTGGGAGGCTGCCAAATGAAAGGTTGTCCTACCTGCTATCGTTGTTGCTTTATTCACCAAACATATGCAAATTAATCTTGTATCCATCCTTTGGGTACTATCCTCTCATTAAGAAATGTAAGACACCAATCCATGGTCATGTAATTTGTATACATGTCCTTATGCAAATGATCACAAAGCTGTGTTTGGTGAGTATTCCTGCTTCTTCTCTTTTTGCCCTCTTGTTTAGGGGTATTTTATGTATCTATCTTTAGAGTTCTATTGGATGTCTCCCACAAGCTTGTTTTAGTCAGGTAGAAGTATTTAGTTCACATCTTGTATGCTATCTGGGTTCCAGTTTGAGTGTTTATCTTCTTAGCTCGAGAGTTGAAGATCCGGAAAATTGAGTCACGCCATTTGTGATAGAATATTCATTTAGTCCATTTGAGTTATATTTGCTACATGCATAAATTCATGAATATTGGCCCTTATTGGCCATTGACTATGTTATGAGAAGGTCACAACTGCTGATATCTTATTTCAGTATCATATCCTAGCACAAAATGAAATTGGGCTGAGTCAATATTTGAAATTTTTTGGTCTGTACTAAATCACAGAATTGATCTTTGTCTATCTAGGAAGGTCATAACTGTCACCTGGGTTGTTATCTCACAAGGTTTGCCAGGTCGAAACACGGACATGTATATTGATGAACTCTGGTGAACCAATAGTTTTCATCATATTGAACTTCTGAAAGCGCGTCCAGATATTCTGAAAGCGCGTTTAGATATATAATACATGTGATTTTGTTGAGCACAAATGGTTGTACCATTTAGTAATCAATCATCGAATTGTATATGCATTTGATTGCATGATATGCTAGATTATATAGGATCCCTTGTGTGTCCTTTGACATAAATGTCTTGTGACCTGGCTACACTTGGTACACACCCAGATGTGAAGAAAATACAGATGTGCGTTACACTTGTACAGATGTACACACTATATATACAACAAAAAATCCATCTCTACATTATTGTGCCCATGTAGTGTTCTTCACGGATACATAATTCTGTGAATTTGCTGTATTTAGGGTTGATCTTTTGGGAGGTCGAATAGGACTCTTTTCGACAATGACCCTCGCAACTTCACGCTAGTGTCATTTTCTGGAATGAATAGTTCACAGATATTGTGAGCTCCCAGATTTGTTTCTTCTGCTAACCAGTTATATTTTTTAGATGCTTTCATGTGGCGATATGTTGCAGTAGATTTCGACAGGCCTTCCTAATACAGATCCTGTTACCAAAACAGAAAGAAGATAAATAATAAACAATAAATAAAGAAAAGAGACTTCCATTATCAGGCCCAAATATAGATGAGGTTGTAAAATGTATGTTTAACCCCAGAAAACCCAAATCTAGCCACATATGAATTTGATGTTTCAGGCACTTAAAATTCATGTTTCCTTCAGTATCAACAGTAATTTGTTGTATTAATGAACATTTCATCTTAGGCAACTATTTGAATTTGAGGAACGATTGGAAAATCTGGCGTCCACATACTCACTACTTAGGATACTAGGACTCGACTTGTGTATCAATGCCAGTGGCCTATATACAGCTTACCTGTATAATTCAGAGGCAGCAAAGTTACATTTCCTTGTAGCCTAGATAGCTACAGCAAATGCTAGTGACTGATGACTTCAATCCTTTTTCTATGAAATCTCCCCTGCCTTTGAGCTCACATATACATTACTTTGATTCAAGGAAGTGGACGGAAGTGAGGAAGTGAGAAGTGTCATTTCCCACTTTCACTGTCCATCCAAACACCAGAAAAGAAAAATGAAAAAACTCATTTTTCTTTTTTTCTTTTCCTTTTACACAACCATTTCCTCACTTTCAAAGTACTACAGTTAATTTTGTGGTCATGTAAATCTCATTTGTAATAAGTTGTAGTTCAAAAACAGTTAATTTGTGGTCATATAAATCTTACTTACATTCTAGTTACAGTTCAATTTTTTTTCATAATTAATTTTATTTTAATTTTATTTTACGCTCAACTTTGTGGCCAACATTTCCACTTCTACTTTCATATTACCAACTAAACACTGAAAAAGACATTACGCTTTTTCAATTACACTTCCCAACTACTATCCAAACACCGAAAAAAACATAAATTCTTATTTTTCAAAAGAAAAAAAATCCCACTTCCTCACTTCCAACCACTTGCGGGTACCCAAACAGCCCCTCACTTGCACTTGTGTTCTTTTTTATTTGTTCTGAAATAGATCATCTCTTTGAGGTGCAATAACTTTAAAGGATTCTGTTCTTCTTCCTGACCTTATATCTCCTCCTTTTTCTGTGAGCTCTGATGTCAAATGGTACAGGCATCAGGGCAAAACCACACTCTTACGTCTCCTGCGATTCAATAATTTTTGTTTTAAAAGTGATCTTGTGTAGATTTCAGACATTCCGCCAATTTCAGATGAAGGTCCAACTTGATAGCATCTCCTGCTCGAAACAATGTTTCTCCGCAGGGACACACTTATCAAAGAATTTATCATCATCATAAATCCAAACCAAGAGGGACTCAATATCAAGGTTCCTACTAAAAAAAAGAAATCTCGATCTTTATCCTATATTCATTGGGACTTGAATTATCTCTTGTCCTATCATGATTAGAAAAAGAAAATCTTCCTCACTTGTTAAGGTTAGAATTGAACATCCGCCAATGATCTCACCCATAAGCCTTATCTTCGAAGTCATCTTCTTAATAGAAAGGTTTGTTCAATTCTTTCTCATCAGAGAGATCTTTATATTGAAAATTCCGTAGGGATGTTTTAGTTGTGATGGTGGTGGTTGTGGTGGAAGTTGAGTTGATTGACGATCATGTTTGCTTCGGTGCATACTATCAGTTAGAGTTTGGTCATCAATCTTGAGAGACAATTTCTTAATCTCTTGGACCATAAGATTCAAGGTAGATTTTATAGTGCAGATGTCTCCTTCAACAGTGCCCATCCTTGTGTAAAGGCGTTGCAAACCATCGTCTTCTCCTAGCATCGTCAGAAAGTTGTCGAAACTCGATACCACTTAACGCAGATAAGGAAGCGAACGACGCCGGTTATATCTCGTTCTAGCGCCAACAAACTCTAAAGGATACATTCAGATAGGATAATACTTGATTCAATGAAAACAACTCGAATCCACGAGGAAAGATAAACAACTCGAATCCACGAGCAATTGGAGAAAAAAACTCAATTTTATTAATTAAAACTTAGATCCTAAAAATAAAATTACAATAGCCTTAAATATGCTTTAAAAGTAGAAGTCTAATCTAACTAGAAAACTAGAATTAAACAAAAGAAATGAAACAAATTGGAATTCAAAACGTACTCGAAAATTAAATCCTAAACAGAATCTGAAATAGCTGATACGGCACCGGGCGGTCGACCACTTAGTCAATTTTCATTGCCGGGCGGTCGACCAGTAAGAGACTCAGTTTTTTGGTTTCTTTTCTGCTTTCTGACCAGTCGACCGGGTGGTTGACCGAGACTTGTGTCTGCCTTGTTTTAAATCTTGATCTTCTGCTGCCGCTGCCGCCTTCCTACATCATGTTGTCTGTTTATTATAAATAGGGCCTTTGTGAGATATATTCTTGCTATCTTCCCTTTTGTTCCTCTCTTATGTACCAATTTTCTTCTCTTCTGTCCC
>JAVJIF010033885.1:0-137498 GCA_038442645.1 Agave tequilana | reverse complement strand
ATATACACACACACACACATACACATATGGAGATACATATAGATATTGATATGCATATATAGAGATACAAGAACATACATACTTGTGTGTGTCTGGAAAGTTCTAATATTTCAACTCCTGAACCATTTAATTAGAAATTTAGACTGGTGTTTCAAATTTCATTTTCTCCATGAAAGATTCTCATCATTACTATAGTATTTGTTCATTTGATATTCATTGACTTGCTATTAGATTTCCTTTTAACCATATGCTCACACTTCCACTTTTAATCTTCGTGTATATCTTAATTCCATGTAGATAATTTGATTGGTTAAGTATTTACTGTTCTGCTCCTCTGTTATTTTTTCCCTCATAGCAAGTGTTTGGTTCATTCGTGTGTTGTTTCAGGAGATTACGTGTGAGTGTTGAACATGACATGGGAGGAACGGATGCTGCACCCAAAACCCTGAGGCTGTTTGTTCCATATTGGATTCGCAATGATTCATCAGTACCACTGTCATATCGTGTCGTAGAGGTCGAACCATTGGAAAATGCAGAACCCGACTCTCAGATAATATCTAGAGCAGTTAAATCTGCAAAATTTGCCTTGAGACATAGCTCAAAGTCAATGGATAGGAAATTTTCTACCTCAAGAAGAAATCTTCAGATATTGGAAGTTTTTGAGGACATCGGACAAAATTGTATTATGTTATCTCCTCATGATTATACACTCCCCACTCGTAGTGATACTTTTTCTTCAAATCGTATTGGCATCTCTATAGCTGTTCGTCATTCTGAATATTATAGTGCTGGGATTTCTCTACTTGAGCTTGAAAGAAAGGTACAGACTCATCCATGTAAGTGGCTTTTTAATTAAAATGTGAATAATAGCAAGTCTTGAACCAGTAGTGTTCTGACGCAGGAACGAGTCGATGTAAAGGCATTTGCCTTGGATGGATCCTATTACAACCTTTCAGCACAACTTAAAATGTCCTCTGATAGAACAAAGGTACAGCCCCTTTTTTTCCCCTCGGACATACAAAACACCTATGAGTTGTTGTAGACCTGTTTTATAGGAGAGAGAGAGGTGCAATCGCACACTTTTTCGTTTGTCAATGTGAAGATTTTACCTCATATTAATAGAACACTGCCACAGAAAAATATTTTGGAATTTTGTTGGTAAAAAATGGTTAATATTTCTTGTTAAGCATTCTTCTATGATGAAGTAAAAATTAATAATCAGAATAAATTGGAATTGGAATATGGCCTGTGAGCATTAAATGGTAAGTCATCTCTTCATTGCTTGAACGTCTAAGCATTAAGTCGTAATAACTTTAAGTATGTGGAATAATCGATTTATTCCTGTTGAATAAACAGGATGAACACCCCTAAATAGGGATGATTCCATTATTATATAGAATTAAAGTAGAACATGTTCTGATAATAATAGAAAATTATAAAATAACGGAGAACACCATACTTCTACCAATATTACATAATTAACCCACCCCCCCCCCCCCCCCAAAAAAAAAAAAAAAGGCTATGAGCATAGATGCCAATCACGTCTAGCTTGCTACAAAATCCTTTCTAAATAAGCCTTTAGTAAAGGTATCATTCAGGTGACAGTAAGACATCAAACAAAGTGACTATTAGATGTATCACCATTGTCCGATAAAGTGACAATCCACTTTTTATGCTTCGCTCGTGTAAAAACAGGATTATTAGCAATGCACATGCTAGCTTGATATTCACAATGCGTCATGATTGGCTTGTTGCAGAAGACACTCATTTCTTCAAGAGAGTAAATCCACATCAACTCATAAGTTGTATAGGCCATAATTGTGTATTTCGTCTCAACACTAGAGCAAGAAACAACACTTTGCCTCTTACTCTTCCATGTCTCCAGATTATTTCTAACAAGAAGTATAATAACTAGTAGTAGAACATCAAGCAGCTCAATATTATAATAACCCAAAATATCCTAATGAGAATAAGTTTGATAATACAACCCACTACGAGGAGCCCCCTTAAAATACCCACAAGATACGACAAACAGGAGTCTAATGAGGTTGTACATACTCTGCACGTAGGGACTCAACACATTGGTGGTAAAACCTCGAGTTATAGTCAAAGTAAATGAGTTTACCAATTAATCTCTAATATTGTCTTGGATCAATGAGTCCCACCCATGTCTTGATCGAAATGAATATTAGGATCCATTAGAGTCTTAATAGTTTTAGATGCTAACATATATGTTTCAATAACATACTTTCTCAGAGAGAGAAGTTTTTTTGCTTGGATTGAGTCACCACAATTCCAAAATACCTCAATAGACTAAGGCCTTTCATATGAAAATGAAAACTCACATAACCCTTCAACTGTTTAATACCATGATGTTCATTTCCAGTGATAACAATATCATCAACATAGACTGCATGAAACATGGTACTAGAAGAAAAATGTGACACTGACATAGAGTGATTAGAAGAGTTTTATTTCAAGCCTTTGCATGCAACAACAATACTGTACTTATAGAATCAAACTTGGGGAGAGAGACTGCTTCAAATCATATATAGATCATGAAGTGATGTAGTTCCCCATAGTTTCTATATGGGATCAACGTGATGTAGTTTTCTAAGGAAGCAGTTCTCATATCATAGAGGGAATCAAAGGTAAGCTCACAATTAAGATCCTAAAAATATATTCATGAACTAATAAGTTTTAATACTTTGAAGTAATGATCAATTATTTTTTTTGTGGATACATATTAGTTTATATTGACTTCATGTAGAGATCCACATTGATTTGAGAGAAACTTTGTTCAGGGTTAATCATTTACCAGTTTCATTTCGTTTCTTCTTAGCTGGTAATTAAGTATATTCACATATATATGGTGGGAGAATCTATAAATGCAATACAGAGCATTGGAACCCCTTATGTTGAAGACTAAATCATATATTGAAAAGAGTCATCAGCTGGGAAGATGCAGTCTTTCAGAATACTTGCAACATTATATGATGTAGCTAAGCCCTCAGTAACTCAGCTTATGTAAGTGCGCTCTCATTTTCAATCATCCTCTTGTTTCTCTTTCAAAATACTCCATATCACTCCTCTAAACGCGGTTCTAAATACATATTCTGTTAAAGACCCTAGAAGTGTGGAAAAGAAGATCTTAGCTAAGCTTTTCATGGCATCTATTAACATAAAATTAAAATCTCGTTAGAAGAACTCAAGGAATAGATTGTTCCTGGATTCTTGAACCAACAGAACTATTAAGATCACATTAAATCAGTGTCCATAGCCTTGTTAAGTGTGACATTAACACCAAAAGCTCGTTCGATGTTTAAAGGAACCAGATGATTTTGCTTGATCCAGCTATCTATATTATCTTTTTCCCACTACATGAAATATAATAATGAATTCTTTCATTTGTTATTTTATGAATGTTATTCTTATAGTCTGTATCCTGTGCAGGTTGTTCTTTTTCTGCCCCAGACTTTAGTTATCAACAGGCTTGGGCGCAGTGTATCTCTGTGTCAATGCAACACTGAATTGGTCGAGTGGTTTCACCCAAATGATCCTCCAAAACTGCTTAAATGGAAATCCAGTGCCAGAAATGAGTTATTAAAGGTAGGGAAATATTTGGTTGCTTATATTTTTCTTTCTGTATATCCTCTTCTCAGTTGACTGTATACGTTCTCTGACTTCAGTTGCGGCTTGATGGATACAAATGGAGTACACCGTTTAGCATTGAATTTGATGGTATGATGTGCATTCGCATGAAGACAGATAAAGGAAATGATCAGATGTATATTAGAGTAGAAGTACGTGGTGGAACAAAAAGCTCGCGTTATGAAGTTGTTATTCATCCCACATCATTGTCAAGCCCTTACAGGTTTGTACAAGAAAATCAGTTTTCTTTTCACCATCATTTTGTCCTGGTTATTTTTTCCCCTAAATTCATGCTTTTAATTCCTTTTCAATAGAATTGAAAACCGTTCGACATTCTTACCTATACGTTTCCGCCAAGTGGACGGTATGGATGACTCCTGGTTTAGTCTCCCTCCTAATTCTGCTACCTCATTTTTTTGGGAGGATTTGGGTAGAAGGCGGTTATTGGAGGTTCTCGCTGATGGAGCAGACCCCTTAAAATCTGAGAGGTACAACATCGATGAGATTATGGATCATCAACCCTTGCAGGCATCTAGCGGACCTATAAGAGCTCTACGACTTACTGTTCTGAAAGAGGGGAAAGCACAGGTCTGCCGAATTAGTGATTGGATGCCAAACAATGAAACTACTGCAATAATGCATGGAAAAGTTCCTTTACCTATATTCCAGCCATCTGAGAATGACTATAAACAGTCGTCTCCTGCTTTAGAAACTGAATTTCATGTTACTTTTGAACTGGCGGAGCTGGGTTTATCCATTATGATCACATGCCTGAGGAGATCCTGTATTTCTCTGTTCAGAATCTGCTTTTCTCTTATTCATCTGGACTGGATGCTGGAATCAGCAGGCAAGTCTTGAAAATTCACAAAGTTTCTATTATGTTAAGCTTATGCCTTGAAATTTCTAAAGTGCTCTCTCTTGCTTCTCACATTGTTTTACAATAGTTTTTAAAGTATTTAGAGTTATTTTATCTACTAATCTGTGTACTTCTGATTTGTGACAGATTCAAGTTAAGGATGCATGGTATTCAAATCGATAACCAATTGCCTTTCACTCCCATGCCAGTTCTGCTTGGGCCAGTTGTGATGGGTGATCGACTGGACTATATACTGAAGTTTTCTGTAACCATGCAAAACAATAATTCCTTAGACTTTTGTGTTTATCCGTATCTTGGTCTGCAGGTATATATTTGATATCTTGTCGGGTATTTATTTTTTGTTTTGATGCACTTTCTTGATTGTTGGTTATCAAATATGCTGATGTTATTGTTCATTATCGTAATTTGAAATGATGACTGAATAACTTTTATTCAATTTTATTCAGGTTCCTGATGGTTCTTCTTTTTGGTTAACATTCATGAACCAATTATTTGGCGTCTTCATGAGATGTTCCGTCAAGTAAATTTCAGTAGTGTATTTAGCTCCACAAGTACTGCCGTTTCGGTTGATCCAATAATAAAAATTGGGTATGCATGAAGGCTAATTTAATTTGATTTGATTATATATATATATATATATAGGGAAAAGTGTCCCTAGTAGGTCTCCTTAGATTGTAATCTAAGGAGACGGCCTAAAACTCTAACATCCCGATTTTCTTTTCACGATCCGACCATACATTATCATATTCATGTTATAAGATGTACGCATATAAAAAAATCACGTGATTTGAAGTTTATTTACTCTATTTTCTTTGGATTCAAACATTAATGGCTTTTAAACAGTAGAACGATTAGATCAATGAGTAAATAAATTTCAAATCACGTGATTTTTATATGCGTATATCTTATAGAATGAATATGATAATGTGCGGTCGGATCGTGAAAATAAAATCGGATGTTGGAATTTTAAGCCGTCTCCTTAGATTGTAATCTAAGGAGACCTACTAGGAGCACTTGACCCATATATATATATATATATATATATATATATATATATATATATATATATATATATATATATATAATATATATATAGAGAGAGAGAGAGAGAGAGAGAGAGAGAGAGAGAGAGACTATGCTACTATTGATAGGATTTAAGTTACAAATACTATCACTCCAAATTAAAGATGGGTAACTCTAAAGGAAAATTAGTTTCATTAGATGTGATCTAGTACCCATAAATTACATACAAATCTAAGAAATTCAAACATGTTTTACCTATGGATTAAGTGTTGACAAAGTTGTGTCGAATTTTTTTTCAATTTTATGTCGATTTTGAAACATTGATTTTGTCAACACTTAATTCATGGATAAAACATGTCTGAATTTCTTGAAATTTGGTTTGTATGTAATTTATGGGTACTAGATCACATTAAACGAATTAGATTTTTTCCTTAGGGTTGCCCATCTTTAAATATGGGATCGTATTTGCATCTTAAATTCTATCGATAATAGCATAGTCTCTCTCTCTCTCTCTCTCTCTCTCTCTCTCTCTCTATGTGGTGTGTGTGTGTGTGTGTGTGTGTGTGTTGAGACTTTGGACATGTCTGAAAGTATATTTTAAACATATAGGCTGCTGAACATCTCAGAAATCCGATTCAAAGTGACAATGGTTATGTCACCTTCTCAACGACCAAGAGGTGTTCTCGGATTCTGGTCATCTTTGATGACTGCTCTAGGAAACACTGAACATATGCCGGTAGGTACTTCAGACTATGGTTTGTTCTTCCACTAATGCATGTCATCCGATATCATCATGATCAACATCCAAGCCTTTTTTGAGATATTTATTTATCCATCGAGCCAAACTCAAAGTTGAAAAATGTCCATTAAAATATGAGCCAAGTTTTACGATCAGCTGGCAACTGTTGTCAACCTCTGAGTATATATAAGTATATTGAATCTCTTTTCTGATTATATATATTAAATTGTGACTGAAAGAACTACTCTATCAGGAAATTTTGGGCTTAGTATTTTATGTTACTAACTTTTATGTTCATTTTAGGTGCGTATTACACAGAGGTTTAATGAAGAAGTGCGCATGCGTCAGAGTGCACTTATTAGCACTGCAGTGTCGAACATTCAAAAGGATGTTCTCAGCCAACCTCTTCAGCTGCTTTCTGGTGTTGACATTCTTGGCAATGCCAGTAGTGCACTTAGTAACATGAGTAAAGGTGTTGCCGCTTTATCGATGGACAAGAAATTTATTCAGAGCCGACAGAAACAGGTATTTGGAAATTCATTAACTTCTGGAACAGGTTTGATACTTGATCTAGAGCATGCATTCAACAACAGCTTGTATATGTTTCTTCCAGGATAGCAAAGGAGTTGAAGACATTGGTGACGTTATTAGAGAGGGAGGTGGGGCTCTTGCAAAAGGTTTCTTTAGAGGAGTGACTGGCATATTAACAAAGCCTCTTGAGGGTGCAAAGTCTTCTGGTGTTGAGGGTTTCGTTCAGGGGGTAGGGAAAGGAATAATCGGTGTTGCTGCTCAACCTGTGAGCGGGGTCCTTGATCTTCTTTCTAAAACTACTGAAGGCGCCAATGCTGTGAGAATGAAGATAGCATCTGCTATAACGTCAGAAGAACAATTGCTCCGTAGGCGTCTCCCACGAGGAATTAGTGGGGATAATTTGCTCCGTCCCTATGATGAATATAAAGCAACAGGACAGGTGAAAAATCTACTTATGCTAATGTTATTCATGTCTCTGTACTTTATTTTAAAAAAATGTATGTAAGGGCCTGTTTCCATTGAATCATTTTTTCTTGGTCTAAATTCAACACTACATAGAGTCCGAACTAATTGAATTCTTATGTGGTAAACTACTCAATTGACTTTCCATTTCATAAAGTATGTAATTGACGAAGAAGCATGGACATGGACACGAGAGATGTATAAGACACGGACACGGGTACAGACTCATGACAAAAAAGTTCCTCAACAAGTAGGTCACGGGGACACCTCCACATGACACTAGAATATATAGAGAATATATGTAGAAATGATAAGAGGTAATGCTTGCATACCTACCTACATACATATATTATACATATACACATACATATACATAAACATGTATGTTCATCCAAAAGTCCAGAATCTATAATATAATAAAATTCAATGATAACATATATGTTAAAATTTTAACAATTATACATTTTTATGACATTCCAAAAGAAATAGACCTTGCTCTTTAAATTATATAGAGTAACTTAATGCATTACACTTGTTATACTAATGATATCTAAACTTATCATACTTCAATGAAACAATAGTTTGACAAATTTTTCCAATAATGCAATATACACATGAAGCTAAAAAAAAATCTCAAGTGTGTATTGCGAAAAAAGAAGTGTGAGATCACGGAAACTGTTTTGATCATTTTGAGATCATAGGAACTGTTTTGATCATTGTACTTCAAAGATGTTTTATGCCTTTATTAGCTTCAAGTTTCCCATAGTTTGTCATTTATGTTAGTTATGCTTTGTCTCCTAACAATTTATTACCTACTAAATTGACTATGCTTTTTGCAATTTGTTGTAAAGGTAATCTTACAGCTGGCAGAATCTGGCACCTTTTTTGGCCAAGTTGATCTCTTTAAAGTTCGGGGGAAGTTTGCATTATCAGACGCTTATGAAGATCATTTTCTTCTACCAAAGGGAAAGATTCTTCTAGTGACTCATAGGAGAATTTTGTTATTACAAGTAAGTCAGATCAAATTATTATAATATGCTTACACTTGTTGCTTCTATCACCAAATTGAAGGGACCGTGTTCATGTCATCTTTTCCTTCCAGCAACCAACAAATATAATGGCCCAAAGAAAGTTCAATCCAGCTAGGGATCCTTGCACGGTACTGTGGGATGTCTTGCTGGAAAACCTGGCCACAATGGAATTGACACATGGAAAGAAGGATTACCCAGGATCACCCCCTTCACGGCTTATCTTGTACTTGCAAGTTAGATTACCAGATTCAAAAGAAAATGCTCGTGTGGTTAAATGCATCCGAGGATCTCACCAGGCAAATGAAATATTTTCATCAATTGATCAAACGTTAAAGACTTACGGACCAAATGCCTCAAAAGTAATAATTTTTCGTGTTCATTATCTTTAGAGCATTACCCATTTGTATGATACTTAAATGTCTTTTACTGTTGTTTTGTAGATCACCCAGAGAAGAAAGGTGCCGAGACCATATACCCCGAGTACTACAGTTGTCGGCCGAGAAGTACTGCCAAACGAAGTGTTTGGTATGTGGACAGAAGATCAAAAGTCTGTTCATGGGGATTCGCCTTTTAGCACAGCCTTTGCTCACCTCAGCCAATGCTAGAGGATGAAAACTTCAGTAGTATTATTTCATCGAAGTTCTGGAAGATGGGGAGAACATTTGCATCTTGAGTTTACTACACTTGTTGCTTTGTCATGCATCTTCATGGAACTGTCAAAAGCATGGAACCAGCCCATCAGTACTGGGAATGAAACATTATCTGATCTACTTCAGTTTTTACTCTTCATATTCGATCTTTGCTTGCTTGTATTCCCCCGCGCGCGCGCGCGCACCCCCACCCCCCATGTTCCCTTTTAATTGTAGCCAGAATACATGAGTTTCCTTGTGACAGTAGCCGGTAAAATGACAGTTCAATTTTTGTTGAGAGATAGGCTTCCTTTATGTGTAATCAAACTTGTAAATATAAAGTATGGTGATATGCAAACCAAACTTTATTTTGGGCTGTATATTGAATTAGACTGGAGCTCTCTTCAATCCAACACATTGCGGAATGTTGTTTTTTTAAGATCTCAAGGGAAGAAGTTCTTTGTGTTGGATCAGTGACAATTGAATAAAGCTTCTTACTTTTTTTTTTTTTTTCCATCTCTCTTGTTTTTTTTAATTTTTGTTCTTCAATTCTTAGCTGCTTTATTTTATGAGTTGTGTAAAAGATGGGAGAAGGAAAAAGGGAAAAAAGGAAAATAAAAGGAAAAGGGAAAAGAAAAAGGAAGTGGAAAATGAAAAAGAAAGAAAAGAAAAAGGAAAAAAGTAAGGAGAACACCCGAGTTCCCTGAACTCTCCTGACGGCTTTCACTGACAATTCTGAAATTCTTGTCTTTGTCTGACGCTATACTAACTGGGACTCTGTGCAGTCGATCTATCTCTCATGTATTCATGTGCTAGAATATAAGTAGACTGACTCGCTCTCTATAATATGAAATGAGCTGATTTGGTGAGATGATCAGTAATCACATATTCGGTATTATTTCTTTCGGCCTGCGAGGCAAAGCTGCTAAAATTGATGGAGAATTTTTTTTCCTCTCAAAACAACATGACCCAAGGAGACGATTCTATTTAACTAGAACTCACACTTGTTCTGTGTGACATGAAGCTGTTCTTGTGAAGAGTCATGTCCACTGTCACTCTTAGAGTAGAGCAAAATATCAAAAATAAATAAAGAAAGAAAGAAAGAAAAACTGATAATAACAAATTCTGAATACTGAGCCATTGGTTACTTCGAAAGGCATAACCAAGAATTTAAATGCTATCTTATGGATGATGACCTGACTGTAGATAAAATATTTGAAATTACCAGAACTCCATCACAAGTGCTATTTACAATGGGGTTAGAGTGGAGATTTTATTCCCTTTTGAATGCTTGTTGCTGAGGTGGGGGTATAGTTCTTTTACCCATTGGTCCTAAATTTCTTCTGATGGGTGGTGTTAAAAGTGTTGGTAAAGTTGGAGTGATGTTTCTGGTTTTCCTGTGTGGGCACTCTCCTACTAAATGGTTGTTGGAGCCACAAGCCAGACATAATCTGTTAGCCATCCAATAGTTCTGACGAGTGGACTTATCGTTACGCGTCCCACACGACACTTCAGATATCAAGCTACTGCTTCTTGGGACTTATCATTACGCGCCCCACACGACACTTCAGATATACCCACCATTTTAAATATGACATTATACGGTATCCATCAGTTTTCTCTCACTGCAGTGTAAATTGAGTACTTTATTATATATATTGTCCAAAGATAATGTCCACAGTGAATACAGTAATCGAACAACCATGACTAGTCAATTACGGGGATCAACATGGGTATGGCATTAAGAGAATAATATCAGGAGTCTCCCTGTTACAGGGGTTCAGGAATACAGGAATTCAGGAGCACAGGAGTACCAAATTCTGGTAACAATATAATAATCGTGCCAAGTCCCCGTAAAAGTGATAATCATGAATATGCAATATAATACATGTGTCAGGTGTAATAGTATCCAGTTAGGTGTCACAACATCAGGTCAAGTGTACTAGTACCATGTGAAAGTATGTCAAGTAAGTGATAGCATGTCAATTGACAAGTGTCATATATCAGGTTTCAGGTGTCAGGTGTCAAGTGATAACATGTTAAGTACCGGTGTCAGATATCAAGTGCCAGCAAGTGAAACATGTCAAGTACCGGTATCAGATATAAAGTGCCAGGGATCAGGTGTCAAGTATAACATATCAGTGTCAAGTATTAACATGTTATCGGGTGAGTTGAATATAAAGTTACAATATCATATGTCAGGTAATCATTCGGTCATATAACATGGTACAGGAGACAATATAGTTAAACATTTCAAACTCTTCATAACCATATCTATAACAATAATAAATTAATCTTTTAATTAGTTATGCGAAGCTGAGCGAAGCGGGAGCGTATCTAGGCATATCCATGCAAGTATAATACCAGTTAAATGAATTATACGGCCAACAGGTATTCATATAACATGTTAATTTTAGAAAATCACTCGCATATCATATATCAACTCGCATAATGACACATCATATATTAAAAAGCAGGATAACAATTATTAGGCATGTAATGATGGTAAGAAGACAGTCACATATAAATATATCATGCAATAGATGTTAAAATAGCAATCTGTTAGTGTGAAACGATTATAGCAAAACATGAAGCAACACAAGAAAAGCACTCGCTTAAATTTATATTAAACTCTAGAATAGAATTAGTAAGGCATGAGGTAACACAAAGTACTCGCCTAAAACCGGAACGCAATACCGAGTTAAAATCCGCGAACGCGTGCGAGCATGCTACCAATCCATATATATATATATATATATATATATATATATATATATATATATATATATATATATATATATATATATATATATATATAGGGAGCTGATCCTTTAAGAACGGTTCTCACGGATATATATATATATATATATATATATATATATATATATATATATATATATATATATATATATATATATATATATATATATTATCTCCACTCTATTTACAAAAATTAGAGATTTGTTCTCTTAATTTCTCATTAATTATGTAACTTAAAAAAATATCCAGTCTCAGATATAATAAATCCAGATTAATTAAAACAAGGTATTATCTCATAATTGAATATTAAATGATTAATTAATATTAAAAAACTAGGCTTATTACATTCTACCCCTTTATGAAAGTTTCATCCTCGAAACTTATCGCAGTTGGAATTACGGTGAAATCTCTGTATTTCATCTCTTGTTCCATATGGCTTCTACAATTTTACATTTTCTCCGTAAAACTTTTTTTAGATGAATTAATTTGCCCTCGACTATTTTACCTTTGCTTTAAAATCTGTATTGGTTTCTAATTATGGAACAATCCTTTCCAGATTTCAGCTCAATTCTTGTTTGCATAAATATTGATAGCTCAAAACTTTCAGCTTATTCAAGAAATATCTAAAAATATTTAATGGATTGAACAAAAATTTCAATCATTCTCACACGGATGTTGTTGATTGTCTCAATACTCAATATATTAATTTTTGCTTCATGTTCAATAGATGCTTATTAACCTAATCCCCATTTCATTCAAGATCAATTCCTTTCTTAATATCAACCTTTGTCCTTAGAACTCTCAAATTTTGAATATTTTTCTGGTGGTGAAGTCAATCGACATTAAAAAGATCTATTCTAATTTTTATATTTGACTGGTCCAATGTATTGGAGATTCAAGTTACTTTTCTTACCGACTTGTGTCACTCTTTTATCGAATATGCCTTCAATAGGAATTGAAAATTTCTAAAGATCTGCGATGTTGATCCATATGTCTTATCTGTTCGAATCAACCTTTTATCCCTTTCTCAACTATTTGAAAATATTTCAATAACTTCTTAAATTATTTCTAAATCAATTATTCTTTTGCCTCCTCTTCTTGCCATCGATTGATACTCCACTCTTTCAATCATAATTAACAATAATTAATGAGATCCCCTTCTAACGATATTCTTTGTTCCATTAAACAATAACATCAACAATTTCTCTTTTGCTATTATCATTTGATTAGAAAATTTATAACTTGTGTGAGGACTTCCGCTCACTTCTTGGTCCGTCAATTCCTCTTTCAATATTTGTTATCTCTCACCAACTGTAACGCTCCGATCCCACAGGTACGGAGACGTTATGGCGACGTACATACGCAGAGTGAAGATACCCTTACGTACATACGCTAAGCCTGTACAGGAATTAGCCTCTATATGCACAAAAGTTCTAATATTAAATAAGTATGAGAATACCCGCAAAAAGAGGTTAGTGATCATAATAGATATGAAAATAGGCATAAATAAGATAAAAGAAACAAATCACAAAGATACCTGTGAATGGTCTCGATGATGAGTTTCCTATGTGAATCCAAAGAAATATCTGGCAATACGATAACTCGGATCTCTAACCTGGGCATACAAATTCAGGGTCGTCAGAAAGCAACCTAGTGAGTGGTTAAATGAAGGAGACAATAATATATACCATAGTAATACAAGCACGATAATAATATATAATACATGTTTATGTATCAGTGATACCATAACAGGAATTTAATAAACAATAGAAACATAAAAATGTCATATTTTAATACTATCGCCACCTAGCATGTTATCATCGGGTCATGTCTACAGTGGTCTCCCGTTTTATATAATAATAATGTTGTATAGTGATAACGTGATAGAAATGAACATGCAGATGTATAATATGCAACATAACCATACTACTGTGATGTGCCTATACAGTACTGATGTCTGTAAGGTATACATAAAGTAGAATAGATATAATGCAGAGTATAGGTATCCATGAATAGTGTGTTATCACATAGAGTGTAACAAACTTAAGATCGTGTAACAAGGTATATGATTAGTCTCTAAAACTGCATATTTCATACCACATCTTCATATTTATTTCATATTAAATTCTGCTAATAAATACCTCTCTTGCATGTTTCTAGGTCTATGATGTGCAATGAAAAAGAAGACCCTAAATCACCATTTAATGGGTGATTAAAGGCCTATAATATAGCCATTGACCTTGGAGAGCTATTTTATCAAAACCAGAGGCTGAAAACTAGAAACCGGGTGCTGACGCCGACAGGGGACAGACGGGACAGCGCGCGACTCTAGAAGAGCCGCGGAAACACGGCTTTTGCCACATTTCTGCGGCCGTACGGGCGCGGCCACGCCCGTACTTTGGGCTAGGGTTTGCCCCCTGACCCCCTTCCCCTGGTGCCTATAAATACCTCTGGGGTTCTCCTTCAGCAAGATATGCAATGTTTAGGGTAGTTTTCATCTCCATTTTGTAGTTTAGGGAGTTTAGGTTAGTTTTCTTCTTCTTCCTCCTTTGTATTTTTCATTTCTTTTAGATCTTGTAATAGGGAGAGAGAGTGGTATATGTTGGGAAGTAAGAGTGCTTGTAATAGAAGGCGACAATCTATGAAAGGTGCTCTCTTACCTTATCTTTATTTTCTTCTCTCTAACTCTTTTTACATGTTTAGATAACCTTTTCTCTCATGGCAACTAACTACTAGCCACTAACTATCTTATTTAATAATCCACATGAATCTAATAGCCTCTACTTGGCCTTGCTCTTGCAAGAGCCATTGATGGCTCATGATGATGGATCTAACACTTTAACATCTAAATCTCTAACAAGCTAATATTACTTTATTTCATACTTACTCTTATTGGGTTTTGATGATTTAAGTGTAGCTTGCACTTGTTGGTTGAATTTGGATATGAAAGTTAACATATGAGCCATTCTTTGTAACGCTCTTGAACCAAGGACTAGTGATGGCCAATGATACATGTGAGGCAACTATCACTAAGAGGTTAGCATGTTGGTGGAGTCATTAGTAGTTAGTAGCCATGAGTTTTCTTTCTTTTTCACTTTGTTTTAGAAATATATCAAAAACCACACAAACCATTTCTTCAATGTTCCCACTTCTTCGTGTTTCACCGTACTCTTCTCCTTTCATTCTTTATTTTCTTTTCTTTTCATTCTTTCAAATATTGAAGAACTTTTAACATACATGTGAACATGCCGTGTAACCTTCTATCGCCTCCCGTTCTTGTGGATTTGACTCGTTTTAGCCTGTATGCTATAACGGAAGTATCGATGAAGCCAAAGCACATACACTTTAAAACTTAATTTCAAAACATACACTTTTCGTGCGTGATTTTTCCCCGATCAAATTTTGGCGCCGTTGCCGGGGATAGGAACGGTTTGATTTCACGTTTTTATTAACTTTTCTTCTTTGTTTTGGTGTGCAGGTCAAATTCTTTAGCATTGCGGAAGTCCACACTTTCTCTTGTGTGGTTGGGTAAATTCTTATATATTCTTATACTCTGTTGCTAAATTTTGTTTATATTACCTGTGCACTGTAATAATTAAGAACTAAAATATAGAAATTGGATGCTTTAAAACGGTTTAGACATTTGCATCTAGGCACATGTCAATTTTCATTTCAATATATTGTATTTTATTCTTGTGTTGTTGTGATATTGATAGGAGATGTTTATACGGCATTGCATATAGTATAGGACAAAACGTTGGTAATTTACTCTCTTTGTGTGTTCATTCTTATCACTATTGCACACTTGCACGAATTGAACTTAAGGGCAAAACCCAATACAACATAAGGTGGGGAAGTCATTACCCTCCCTTATCCCAAAAATCACCTCCCCACTCACACAACCCAAGCCTAAATAAAATTTGCTAGACGTTGGCCCCTAAGGACATCTCTGACTCATTTAAGAGATTGACCTAAGGGGAAAGTTGTTAGAAGTTGACTCAAATCGGTGTCTAAGATTGGGGATTGAGAGGGGAAACCTCGAAGAACAGTGGTTTGACATAATTAGGCCCGTTCTCCGCCACGGATACCTCCCACTAATCTTACCCCTACCTGACCGATTAACTCGTGGTCAGATTCTGACAATATATCCCACGTGGACAGTCTAACCAGTTAGGAGTCGTTTAAATCTAAGTCAACCCTAGCATAGGCTTATTTTCTTTTTCTTTTTTTCTTTGTGTGTTTGTTTGTTTGTTTTTTTCTTTTTGTAAATTGTGAAATGGATTTCAACAACAATAATTCTTTCAATCCTAACATGAATCCATATTTTACCCTGACCTCATATGACTCGGATAACTCCAACCGGCTATGTACAATATGGACCAACCATATATGCCGAGTTGGGATTACCCGACTCAATATGACCCATATCCCCAATCAGTGACTATAATTTTCAAAATAATTTCCACTCTTCACAGAGTTCATGGGAATTCACCTACCCTGAGTCCAATTTTCAACTATCTTGTTCACAATTTTCACAATATTCGCTCCCCGATTTTGATTCATATACTCCTTTTCCTTAACCACCAATTGAAGAAAAATCATCATTGGAAAGGAGTTTGAAAGAAGTGATAGAGGCCCAAAAATAATTTGAAAAAATGGTAGCCTCATCATGTCCACCAAATTTCTAAAATTCATGTAGTTCTTTTCTAGAATGACTCAAAGGAAAATCATTGTAGGAAAAAACTATGAAATTCGTGCAAGAGACCGAGCGCATAATGCAAAATACGATTGACTTACCATGTCCACCAAATGTTCATACGACTCACGAATCATGTCATTTTGAAAATCCAACTTCAATTTCATCATATCAACCTGAACTTGACCAACATCGACCTTTTGATAGTTTAGCAAGTTATCCATTTTCTGAAATTGAACTTGAAGATGAATGTGAACCGGCATTTCAATTTAGCGATTCGAGTTTAATCCTTGAATTAATATCGACTCCTGTAGTGTTACCTGAACTAAGTAACGTTCTTGAGCCAGTTTTGATTCCCATAATTCCTGAACTTGAATCGATCATTTCACCCATTCACATTCCTTCTATGGACGAAAATCAAGATTCAATTTCATTGCATCCATTTGAATTTGCCCAAAATTTTGAGAACCACCTTGATATTTTGGCAAGTTATCCTTTTTTCGAAATTGAACTTGAGCTTGAAAGTGATCCTGAACCTCAAGTTGGTAATTCCCTTTCACTTTTTGATTCAATAATGACTCTGGTATCTTTACCAGAATTTTTTCTCTATTCCGGAGTCAACATTGAATCCTGTATTAGTATACCGTGAAATTGAATCCCCAATATCTTATGATCACACTTCATTGATGGGGAAAGTGTGTGAACATCAATTTTTTAGTTTGGACCCTATTTTTGAACCAATTTCGACTCCTCGTTATGAATCTCGACTAGATCTAAGTCAAATTCCTGAGTCGGTGTCGGTTTTTACTCCTGTTTCATTTGAGTCCAAATCACTCATCTGCCATAATCACACTTCATTTTTGGACAAGGATGTTAAAGAAAATGACTCAGTAATAATTTTTGAAAATTAGAAATTAGATGGGGATAATTTTTTCAATAAGACCATCATTCAATCATTCTTTTACTAGGTCGTATTAGAGAGGTCACTGGTGGGTTTCTGTAAGATCCACGTGTTGGCCAGAGGCCCTTCACTCTAATTTTGATGATGATTAAATCATGTAGTTATAGTTTACTAATAATCTTGTGATATTTAGTTTCAGAGATTTGATCAAGATATTAGTAGGTGATTAGCTTCAATAAAGGTGTTTTGAAGCTTTCACATAGTGATTCAAGAGTTCGAGCATCAAGATCACATCTAGCACTCGGTTGGAGTCAAACTCGGTGAATCACGTTTGGATCGAGTCTACTTGGAGAAGGAGTTCTACAAGAAGACTTCGGTATTGTGTTTAGTTTAAGATTGTATTTAGATCTTGTATAAAGATTAGATAGTGTTAATATGCTCAAGTACATGCACACAAGTTTCAATTTGTTTGGTTTTCGGTTTATCCAGTTTTGATTTTTCATATATATGGTTTTCATGAATAGATAGAATCAAAATAAGTTTACGTGGTTTAATATATATTAGATTTGATCTATATACATATATGCTTCATCTATTTAGAAAAACTTACTTTGATAGTCTATTTCATGTGTTTGGAGTTTTGTATTTAAACAAAACTTAATTTTGTATTTAATGACAAAAATATAGATATAATATCTTTTATGTATATTGGATTCTATCCATATACAACATGCTTAAAAGTTGTTTTAATATCATGTTTTTGTATTTACATGAGTTTTGGAGAAAACAGTTTTCCATTTCAAAATCCTAGTTTTTTGAAAAATACGATTTTAGTTTAAGGTAAATTTTCAAGAACACAAAAATGGTTCAAATAGTTTGTAATATGTGTTGAATTTTACTCACACATATTTGTATTTCAAAGATCTAATAAGAACCGATTTTTGTGAAATTTATGTGTATTTTATGGGATTTTTTAGAAGGCAAAAAGATAAGTTTTCAATCCCTAAATAGTTTGACCTGGCTGTCTGCCGGTCGACCGGACTGGTTAACCGAGGCAGAAGTCGGTCGACCGGTCCGGTCGGTCGATGTGCACATAACGTGCACGCAGCCCAGGCTGGGAGGCCGGTCGACCGGGTCGGCCGGCCGCCAGAGAGCTTCTGCTCTCTGAAAATGGCCCCGGTCGACTGGCAAAGGCTGCTGCTCTTGTATCCAGTCCCGGTCGACCGAGCGGTCGATCGGAGGCACAACGGTCATAAAAATGACCGTTGGGCCGGTCGACCGGGCGGTCGACCGGAAGGGCAAATTTGCCCTTTCCTGCTGCCAACGGGCAGAATTCATTTGGGGTTATAAATACCCCCCATTTGAGCTGGTTTTTAAGAATAATTTCAAGAGTAAAAATTCTCATTTTCTTAAGTATTTTAACAGCAAGTTTTAAAAGAGTTTTGGGTTTAAAGATTTTATCTTTATTTGTTTTAAAGTGTTGGAAAATTCAAAGAAAATAGAGTCTTTTGGGAATTAATTTTTGATCTAAATTTCTATATCTATTTGGAGATTTTTTCAAGTATTTTTCTTTGTTCCAAACACTTTATTTTCTCACACTTGAGCTTATCTATCTATCCTATCTATTAGGATCATTATTTTGTGAGAAAGAATTGGTTTGTGGTTTGTTGAAACCACCAAGTGTTTTAAACCCTTATCTTTACTTGGCTTTGTGCCTTTCCCTCTAAGTGTAGAGGAGGTTGTGCAATTTGGTTGCTAGTATCCCTCTAAGTGTAGAGGTGATTGAGTTAGTTGGTATCCCTCAGTGAGAGGTTGATATTGTGTTGGCTTTGTGCCTTGCCTCTAGTGAGAGGTTGTATTGGTTGAAAGAGGAGTTGTGTACTCTCAGTTGTCTTACCCAAATTCTCAGTGGAGGTTCCCTGTGTGGGAAGTCCTGTGTGGACGCTATAGTGGAAATCCTTCTGTGTGAAGGCGGGGACGTAGAGCTGGGTGCTCGAACCTCGAAACATATCTTGGTGTTTGCGTTTGATCCACTATCTCCAACTCTCTCTCTTTTATATTGTGCCCTGCATTGATTCATATTGTCATATCAGTCATATATGCTTGGTTTGTTTGTGTGCCTCACTTGTGTTGAACCAATAGGGCTTTACATAGCACCTCAACTCTTCTTTAGAGGAATTTAGAGGAGATAGTCCAGAGCCCTTCACTGGGAATTCGGCTACACACTTTGGTTACACTAAGTGTGTTGCAATTTATTTTTAATTCCGCATCATTTGTCATTAGATTAGCCATACACCTATTCACCCCCTTTAGGTGTACTTTCAATTGGCATCAGAGCCTACGCTCCTGATATTAGGTTTAACTTTCTAGGAGTGAGATATTGATTGCTAATCTAGTATTTGCATTTGCACACTTATTTGTTTACACACATTCAAGGATTATCTTACACCTCCCATGTTTGATGCTTCTAACATCAATATGTAGAAGCTTAGAATGAGTATGTACCTAAAAACCCTAGGTTTGTATGTTTTCCTTACCGCTACCAAGAAATCTTATCTTGATAATAGCAAGCATATAAAGGTCAATGCACAAGCCCTTGAGGCACTTAGGAGCACTCTAAGCAAAAAATATTTGTATTTAGTTTCTCATTGTGATTTCGCTTTTGTAGTGTGGAACACTTTGACCTCTCCCGCGCTACAAACGACGAAATATGTGGAGAAATCTAGTGGAAGAGAATCCGAACAACATTGCTTCATGGTCCAAGGGAATGACTCCCTTGAGGTATATTCGGATACTCAACTAGATGATAGTTCTAGTTCTTCTTGTAATGAGTGTATTGATGCACATGCTTCAAATTATGAACTAGCTAAAGGTTATGAAAGATTGATTTTAAAGAATAAAGTATTGAAAAAGAATAGTTCAAAATGAAAAGAAGAAAATGAAAATTTGTCTTCTAGACTTGATTTGATTTTGCAAGAGAGGGATGAGATATCAATTGAAAGGGTCTCATTGAAATCCCAACTTGAACTTGCCTTAAATGAAAATAAAATTTTGAAAAGTAAAAATGATTGTGAAAATGTTTTGATGAAAAATGAGACTTTAACTTCAAAACTTGATTTTGTTTTAAAAGAGAATAATTCTTTGAAAAACAAAATTGATTTAATTTCAAAAGAATTGGAAGATTGCTTAAAAGAAAATAAATCTTTGAAAAATGATTTGTCTTCACATGTTTGCCATGCCAGTATAGCTTCACATTCTAGTGTTTCTATTGCATGTTCCACTTCTTCTTCCATGATTGAAAATAATATTTGTAATTTAAAGAAGAGTGTTGTTTGTTTGGGCTTTGGATTCCTTATTTCGCAAGAAACAAGTTCCTCCTATGCATGCACACAAATCACGGCATATACATGCTCCTCACGTTCATACACATAACACAATGTATGCTCATGTGTACACTTGTACACATTGTGGACGTAAGGGCCACATTGTAAAATTTTGTTATGATAGGATACATGATTCAAATTTTGCAAATAGATTTGTTTGGGTTAGGAACGGAGCTAACCCCCATGGACCCAAAAGAGTATGGATACCAAAGCCACTCCTATTTTATTTGATGTAGGTGTGGGCTCTCACATGATGTGAGAGTTGTTGGTGCCTTGAGGTGAATGTGTTCCGAGCTTAACGGTGACAATTTTGGATGAATCATTTTCAAGGGGAGATTGGTGGGAGGACCACCATGGTTTGGAGATATAGAGATGTGCTCACTTGGTTTTGATAACTATCTCTTACTCCTTATTTATATTTACATGCTTTCATTTATTGATTTTAGCATGTTTTGATGTTTTATGTTTATTATGTTAAATGTCATGATAATTAGACTTGTGACATACATGATTAGTATTTGAAATACACTCATGTTTATATGAACCCGTATTTTGTATTCTCACTATAGTTTAACTATTGTGTATATCATAACTCTAAAACATGTGAATTTACATAATGATCTTATTGATTTATGTTTTGTTTTATGCTTCATGTCTTGATTACATGTTTAGATATAATTTTTCATTAAAACTTGTGTATATACTTGTACAACTAGTGATCCACAAATTGATTATTATATGTTTGTGCTAAATTGATCATTTGTACCCATTAGATGTACTAGCATAACCTAGTTTTGATGATTCATACATTTTAACTTGTATTCCCTATTTTTGGACATATTTTTCATAATGATATGTTTTAGCTTCATATATATGTTAATTTTGCCAAAACTATTGATATACATGTATAACCTTGAGTCATTTGCCTTTCATGCAAAATCTCTTTATAGACTCAATTGTGTTTGGATATGTATGTATACCTTTAGTTTTGACAAAACATACATATGCCTTGGAGTTAGTATTACTTTAATGAAAATTAGATTTTCATGTTTGTAAAGGAATTTCATATTGAGCCTTATTGCCTATTCCCATGATTATGCTTTTCACATCATTCTTGTACACTCACATTACTTGATGTTTTCTCATGACTTTGTTTTCATGAGTACTATATGTGCTATATAGACTTTGACTGTTGATTGTGTGATTTTCAAAGTTTCATGGATATATTCTTATTTTATTCCTTACTTAAAGGATTTCGTACTAGTTTACAAGTTTATCATAAAACTAATTGTGTATTTTTCATTTTGATAGAGTTTTTCAAACATGTTATATTTCTAAATCCTATTTTTGAAAACCCCTACCAAATAAAGGGCGGTTGGATGGGCGACCATGCCTTGTATGCTCTTAATTGAAAATCTATTTAAACATGTGCATGAAAGGGAGGTAGTATGAGTTGTACACTTGATCCTCATCATATTTTCAATTGGTATCCCAATTGATATTTTTATGGTTGTATACTCATCTTTAGTTTTCTATATATGTATGCTTCAAAACTTCAAAAAGTATCAATTTCTATTGGTATTTATTTTTTCATACATGTATACATGATTTGATTGTGCTTACTATATCTTTACATCTTAAAGCACAAATTATGTTTATACTAAGCTTGATTTACTCTTTAATGACAATTATTTTTCAAATTGGTATCTTTTACAAGCTTATGTATCATTTTTATTGGTATTTCATAAAGGGAAGAAAACTTCATGTTTTAGTTTTCAATCGATTGTATTTTCAATTGGTATCTTACTCTCACTCTTTATGATGAAAATGATATGATTTGATATATTATTTTTCAATTGGTTTCTTATGCTCTTAATGAAAAATATTTTAATTTGGAATATGCTAACATTTTCAATATTGGTATCAAAAATCTTAAATTTGCTTTATTCTAGAATTTGGTATCTTTATTGCAAAATAAATTGTTTAATAAAATAGTTAGTTTATTTTTCAATTGGTATCATATTTCATTTTAAATTGGTATCTACATTGAAATAAGTTATGTTTACATAAAAATATTTGGCTTTCACTTTCAATTGGTATCAAAATTATAAAATATTCTCATTTGGTATCAAAAGTTTACAAGATATTTTCAATTGATATCTTTTGGTATCTTAAAATTTAGTTTATTTTCAATTGGTATCATAATTTGGTATCAAAAGTTTTGAAATGTACTGCTTATATGCAAGGGGAGCTTAAAATCTTCTCTATATATAGATTCATGTTGAATGTATCTCATGTTGAGGAGCTTGACCGCTCTTCTTTATGTCTTACACATGTGTAGAGGGAGCTTCACGTCTCCTTTTATACATTGTATATTATGCTTTATGTGGTTAGGGTTTAGTCATCTCTTTTCATTTAAATGCATGTATGCAGGGGGAGTTAACTTCACGTCTCTCCTCTTCATGAATGTATATAGCATATACACCTTTATTGTTTTGATTTATGCAAAAAGGAAGAAAAATATTATTTATGTCTTTAGTGTTTGTACTCATTTGTTGATGAATTGACAAAAAGGGGGAGAGAAATTTAGAGTTTTTATATATGCACGTTTGTTTAATTTGTTATCTTTTACCATTGGTATCAAGGGCATCTTTTGTTAGTATCAAGAGCATGTTTATTTCATTGGTATCAAATATCATGTTTATGCATATTTATGTTGAGCATTCACGGCATATCTTTATTGTTTATTGCTATGCATGATTTAAGGGGGAGCTTCTATGAAGCTTAACTTTAATCCATGCATATATAGCTCCATGAGTTTTGTCATCATCAAAAAGGGGAGATTATTCGCCCAGAGGCCCTTCACTCTAGTTTTCATGATGATTAACTCATGTAATTATAGTTTACTAATAATCTTGTGCTATTTAGTTTCAGATATTTGATCAAGATATTAGTAAGTGATTAGCTTCAACAAAAGTGTTTTGGAGCTTTCACATGGTGATTCAAGAGCTCGAGCGTCAAGATCACATCTAGCACTCGGTTGGAGTCATGCTCGGTGAATCACGTTTGGATCGAGTCTACTTGGAGAAGGAGTTTTACAGGAAGACTTCGGTATTGTGTTTAGTTTAAGATTGTGTTTAGATCTTGTGTAAAGATTAGATAGTGTTGATATGCTCAAGTACACACACAAGTTTCAATTTGTTTAGTTTTCGGTTTAACCGGTTTCAGTTTTTCATATATATGGTTTTCATGAGTAGATAGAATCAAAACAAGTTTACGTGATTTAATGTATATTAGATTTGATCTATATACATCTATGCTTCATCTATTTAGAAAAACTTACTTTGATAGTCTATTTCATGTGTTTGGAGTTTTGTATTTAAACAAAACTTAATTTTGTATTTAATGACAAAAACATAGATATAATATCTTTCATGTATATTGGATTCTATCCATATACAACATGTTTAAAAGTTGTTTCAATATCATGTTTTTATATTTGCATGAGTTTTGGAGAAAACGGTTTTCCATTTCAAAATTCTAGTTTTTAGAAAATACGATTTTGGTTTAAGGCAAATTTTAAAGAACACAAAAATGATTCAAATAGTTTGTAATATGTGTTGAATTTTACTCACACATATTTGTATTTCAAAGATCTAATAAGAACTGATTTTTGTGAAATTTATGTGTATTTTATGGGATTTTTTAGAAGGCAAAAAGATAAGTTTTCAATCCCTAAATAGTTTAACCTGGCTGTCTGCCGGTCGACCGGACCGGTCGACCGATGCAGAAGTCGGTCGACCGGTCCGGTCGATCGACGTGCACAGAACGTGCACGCAGCCCAGGCTGGGAGGCCGGTCGACCGGGTCGATCGACCGCCAGAGAGCTTCTGCTCTCTGAAAATAGCCCCGGTCGACCAGTAGATAGTAGCTGCTCTCTGTATCCAGTCCCGGTCGACCGAGTGGTCGACCGGAGGCACAACGGCCATAAAAATGACCGTTGTGCCGGTCGACCGGGCGGTTGACCGGAAGGGCAAATTTGCCCTTTCCTGCTGCCAACGGGCAGAATTCATTTAGGGCTATAAATATCCCCCATTTGAGCTGGTTTTTAAGAATAATTTCAAGAGCAAAAAATCTCATCTTCTTAAGTGTTTTAACAGCAAGTTTTAAAAGAGTTTTAGGTTAAAGATTGTATCTTTATTTGTTTTAAAGTGTTGAAAAATTCAAAAAAAATAGAGTCTTTTGGGAATTGGTTTTTGATCTAAATTTCTATATCTATTTGGAGATTTTCTCAAGTATTTTTCTTTATTCCGAACACTTTATTTTCTCACACTTGAGCTTATCTATCGATTCTATCTATTAGGATCATTGTTTTGTGAGAAAATTGGTTTGTGGTTTGTTGAAACCACCAAGTGTTTTAAACCCTTATCTTTGCTTGGCTTTGTGCCTTTCCCTCTAAGTGCAGAGAAGGTTATGCAATTGGGTTGCTAGTATCCCTCTAAATGTAGAGGTGATTGAGTTAGTTGGTATCCCTCTAATGAGAGGTTGATATTGTGTTGGCTTTGTGCCTAGCCTCTAATGAGAGGTTGTATTGGTTGAGAGAGGAGTTGTGTACTCCCGGTTTGTATTACCCAAATCCTAAGTGAAGGTTCCCTGTGTGGGAAGTGCTGTGTGGACGCTATAGTGGAAATCCTTCTGTGTGAAGGCAAGGACGTAGAGCTGGGTGCTCAAACCTTGAAACATATCTTGGTGTTTACGTTTGATCCACTATCTCTAACTCTCTCTCTCTTATATTGTGCCCTGCATTGATTCATATTGTCATATCATTCATATATGCTTGATTTGTTTGTGTGCCTCACTTGTGTTGAACCAAGAGAGCTTTACATAGCACCTCAACTCTTATTTAGAGGAATTTAGAGGAGATAGTCTATAGCCCTTCACTGGAAATTCAGCTACACTCTTTGGTTACACTAAGTGTGTTGCTATTTATTTTTAATTTCGCATTATTTGTCATTAGATTAACCATACACCTATTCACCTCCCCTCTAGGTGTACTTTCACCAGGATATCTTGATTGAGTAGCAATGCTTGGCCCAATCAGACCACCACCGGAGCCACCACCATGAGGTAATTTTTCTTCCCTTCTCATTTGTTTCATGTACATATACACATTCACGATGCATTGAGTACAATGCATGAGATAAGTGTGGGGGAGGGTTTACTAACATAGTTAGTTTTACATTTTCTTTCTTTTACACTTCTTTTTAATTTAAAAAATTATTATAAAAACTCTCTTCTTTTCTTTTTACAAAACTTTTTGAAATAAGATAAATAGTTTTGTTTTATTTTTAAGAAAATTAAGATTATCTTAGGAATTAGGAAGACCTAAAATTATGAATTTTTAAACGAAGTCAAAATAATAGATCTTGTTTAAATTTTAGCATAAGGAAGTACGATTGGAAAGATAATTTAATCTTGAACTTTTTACCTTAGATTTATGCACTTCACACTTACACAATTTTTGGGATTGAAATAAAGACTGAAAATGTCATAGAAAATACATTAAATGATGATAATAAAAATTACTTATTGAAGTTGGGTAATTATGCCTCAGGAAGTAAGATTATTCATACCTAAAACGGAGGACATAAATAAAATAATCCCCTTTTGTTTCGTGGCCTTGTTTACTCGAGTCCTTAAGTCCGAGAGATGTTTTCTCATCTGGTGCTCTAAGATCATCTGGTTTGGAATTCACCGACTAAAAGCTCACTACACGGGTAAATAAGAAAGCCTAAGAAAACTAAGGGAAGAAAAAAGAAAAAAAAGAGAAAAAATAAATATACAAAAATCAATGGCATGAAAGTTTGAGTCGATATCCCAAAAATCTTCATAGTTCACAAAGTGCATATTTTTCTAAGAGTTTTATGAATGATCAAATAATCAATTCAATTTTAAATTCTTACATTTAATTTATAGCAAACTTTTGCATTTCGACTTAGTTTAAGGAAGAACAATTTCTAGTTAACCTCTAACCTTGGATCACTTATATTTTCGCAAAAATACTTCAACACTTTTCTCTATTTCAAAATGTGTTTTCAAAATACTAAAATTTGGTTTCTTTTTTTATGGATTTTGTGGGTGTAATCCGCTGAAAATCCTCAGGAGACAAAACTCCTCCTCTAGGGGAAAACCTAGAGGTTTAACGGCTTGTTGCACATGCTCAGTGCAATCGCGTCACCAGCAAAAGTGGTGTAATAATTCCATTAGTTTTTGGTTTTTCTCGGGACGAGTAAAAGATAAGTGTGGGGGTGTGATTAATCTCTAAAACTGCATATTTCATATCACATCATCACATTTATTTCATATTAAATTCTGCTAATAAAAACCTCTCTTGCATGTTTTTAGGTCCATGATGTGCAATGAAGAAGAAGACCCTAAATCACCATAGGGTGATTAAAGGCCTATAATATAGCCATTGACATTGGAGAGCTGTTTTATCAAAATCAGAGGCTGAAAACAAGAAACCGGGCGCTGACGCCGACAGGGGACAGACGGGACAGCGCACGGCCCAAAGCGCCGCGCGCGCGGCTCTAGAAGAGCCGCAAAAACGCGGCTTTTGCAGCGTTTTTGCGACCGTACGGGCGCGGCCGCGCCCGTACTTTGGGCCAGGGTTTGTCCCCGGCCCCCTTCCCCTTAATGCCTATAAATACCCCTGGGGTTCTCCTTCAGCAAGATATATAATGTTTTAGGGTAGTTTTCATCTCAATTTTGTAATTTAGGAGAGTTTAGGTTAGTGTTCTTCTTCTTCCTCCTTTGTATTTTTCATTTCTTTTAGATCTTGTAATAGGGAGAGAGAGAGTAGTACATGTTGGGAAGCATGAGTGCTTGTGATAGAAGGTGACAATTTATGAAAAGTACTCTCTTACCTTATCTTTATTTTCTTCTCTCTAACTCTTTTTACATGTTTATATAATCTTTTCTCTCATGACAACTAACTACTAACCACTAACTAGTCTAACTTCTTATTTGATAATCCACACGAATCTAATAGCCTCTACTTGACCTTGCTCTTGCAAGAGCCATTGATAGCTCATGATGATGGATCTAACACTATAACATCTAAATCTCTAACAAGCTAACATTACTTTATTTCATGCTTGCTTTTATTGGGTTTTGATGATTTAAGTGTAGCTTGCACTTGTTGGTTGAAATTGGATGTGAAAGTTAACATATTAGTCATGCTTTGTAACGCTCTTGAACTAAGGACTAGTGATGGCCAATGATACATGTGAGACAACTATCATTAAGAGGTTAGCATGTTGGTGGAGTCATTAGTAGTTAGTAACCATGAGTTTTCTTTCTTTTTCACTTTGTTTTAGAAATATATCAAAAAACACACGAACCATTTCTTCAATGTTTCCCACTTCTTCGTGTTTCACCGTACTCTTCTCTTTTCATTCTTTGTTTTCTTTTCTTTTCATTCTTTCAAACATTGAAGAACTTTTAACATACACGTGAACATACCGTGTAAGCTTCTATCACCTCCCGTCCTTATGGATTTGACTCGTTTTAGCCTCTATGCTCTAACGGAAGTATCGAGAAAGCCAAAGCACACACACTTTAAAACTTAATTTCAAAACATACACTTTTCATGCGCGATTTTCCCCCGATCAGGATACAGGCTGTTTGGTACGGAGAATGGTTCGGTGTAAAGTTTCCTTGAATCAATTGAAAGATTACAACGGACTAATGCTCCGACTACAAGGGAGGGAAGATGTTGAGTCTTGAATATCCCCTTTGTTTAGTGCTGGGTTCTTCAAGTGGCGGTAGAAAGTGAATCTTGTTTTTCGTTGACCGGGTGAATGTCAGAAACTTCTGGGGATCTTCTCTTCGGTTGGCGGACGGAGTAACACAACTCTGTCGACCAAAATCTCAAAGAGATTGTAGGCAAAGGTTAACTTGTACGCAGCAAGTTAGTTGAAGAGTTGGACTCTCTCTAGAAGCTCTCAAGTCAAGTTCTTCTCTGATCTCTCCAAAAAAAATCCGACCACTCCTCCATAGCAACGGGGCTATTTATAGAGGTTTCAGGGGCGTACGTGCCTCCTAAAAATGCTCCATAATGGAGGTTAACTTTTCCCGTTATGTGGGCCGTGATTGACCCCATAACCAGGGCTGTTACAACTGAGACGCGGGTGTCGACCCACGCGCCTTGGTGCTGCAGTGCTGGCTGAGACGCGGGTTTGGACCCACGCGCCTTGGTGCTGCAGTGCTGGCGGAGACGCGGGTCTCGACCCACGCGCCTTGGTGCTGCAGTGCTGGCTGAGATGCGGGTCTCGACCCACGCGCCTTGGTGCTGCAGTGCTGGCTGAGACTAGCCCTGCGTCTGGAGTTTGGGACTCTGCTTTTGACGACTTGTCTTTAATGATTTTTAGACAGCCTACAGAACCCCCTCCAAAGTTTTCGATATTCCGCAGTTAGCTGGGACGGATTTCGAAATACTTTGGACTCTAGCTAAATTCACTTTTATAATTTGGACTGACAAAGCTTTGGGCTTGATCTTGTTTGGAGTATGGCCTTCGTGAGTGTACTGTGGAACTCTTTGAAGCCGCCAAAACTGATCGCGTGGAGTGTCTAGATACACAGTCTAAACCTCACCGATGCTTTAAGTTTGTCGTTGGTGCATTTTAAACCAGGGGTGGGCAGTCGTCTACTTGTGCCAGTGGACTTTTGAACTGAATTGCAGAAGCAAGGACTACACGCCAGTTCTGTGGACGCAGGGGTGATACTACTTTTGGGATGACAACGCGACTGTTACTCCATGAGGTAGACGCGACTTTGGCCGGGTCGAACAGGTGCGATCTTCGAAAGGACGCATCTTTTGGGTGAAGACGCAGCTTTCCAATTTTATGTGACTTCAAAGCGCGACCCCCAGTATGGGTCCCTCTTTGCTAAGGGGACGCAGCTCTGAACTGCTCCGAGAGACGCGGTCGCCATTAACTGGAATGAAAAAGGACGCCGCCTTCGTATTCACAAAGGGACGCAAGTTTATGGACGCAATTCTCGGGTCTGGGTTTGATGCAACTTCCCAGGCGTTACTTGCAGCTTGTCATAAAGATTTGTTAGATCATTAAATATCAAATCGACATTGACGATTGGGGACTTGCGTCATCCGATGTTTCCCGAAACAGCAGTCCACGCGTCAGCCCCTCATTGGGTTTAGGCATTAATGCTTTTGAATGCCAAATCAGTGCTGGCGGTTGGAGACTTGCGTCTTCGATGCTTCCCGAAGCGACAGTCCATGTGTCACCCCTTTATTGGGCTTTGACATGCATGCGGGAATTAAAGCTGACGGTTCTGATTAGCGAGCCATTAATCACAGGCTTCGTGGTTTGCCTATAAATAGGGCTCAGCTTCACCTTTTAGCAGTCCATTACTTAGATTGCTTTCCTTTGAGAGCAAATGCTCTAAGCGATTCTGCCTTTTCTCTTTAAGGACTTGTATCTGGGACTTGCCTCCATAGATGATGATGACCCGGAGCTATCATGCTTCTGTTTAATCTCTCCAGAAGATTATCACTGTCAAGTGATTTCAAGATCAAGAAGCGTCTCCTTGAGCACCTTTTATATCCGCGCCTTGATGCAGAAAGTTCAACAGCTTTGGTCGCGTCTGTTCCTGCCTCCGCAGAAGTTTGGTTTACTGCGCAGGTTATTCCTGCGTCTGAAGTTTTCAACAATAGCTGCGTCTGTCACTTAGTTTTTCTTGTATACTAGGTTTCAGATCTTCTAATTTTTGTTTGCTTCTTGCAGGTAGGCTTGATCATCCTTTTTCATACTCGCTGGGCCCTTGGGAGAATACATCGGCCAGCGAACTTGGTCGATGGTCGACCACAGGAGAAGAACTCATGGCTCCCGTCTTCGGGAGACGGGGATCGGACCCTCGCCAAGATCTCTTTGGATTCAATGCACCAGTCATGCTTCTTGGCATGGCATGGTCAGAGTGAGAATGGCGGTGGATATAGTGGTGGGTATGGTCTTGGATTCTCCCTTCACCTACCCCAGAAGTGACATCGATGAAAACTCCATGCTCATTGGATGACTTTGTGGTGATGGAGATGTTCATCAACGAAGGATCATACCCCGCCGCTTCAAATGGTCAGGTGGAATCAGAAGATTCTGCTGCCTTTCGACCTCAAAACACCATTGTTCTTGGTCAACGATGGGCTCTTTCAATGTTTACATTATGCATCGTGGTGCAATCAGCTTCCGATCGTCGCCACAGTGTTCAATCCTACTTTGGCGCCCTTCCAAACATTTTGTATTTGGAGTAATGAATCCTGCTTCAAGGAGTAAGTGCAACCTTTGAGAGAGAGGGACTTCTTTGTACTCATGTATTGTAACACTCAATCTTATTGTATAAGAGAGCGTTTTGTATCACTTTCATATGTCTGGATATAAATAAAAGTGACACATTTTTTTTCCTTTCTATTGTCTTGAACTCTTTTTTTTTAAGTCAGACAAATAGAAGCAAAGAATCTTTGACCTGTCAGAACCATGATGACAATCTTACAAGTCAAATTTTATAGAGAGATCCTATTTCAGGAACTCAACAAAGCTGTCAGAGGTGTAATATTAACTTGACAAGGGATAAGATAATTTTGTGGACCTGCCACTCTATAAAAGAAAGTGACAGATGGAACTTGTACCCCCAGGAAAGATGAACTTTTATCAGAGGTTTGAGATTAACTTGATTAAGATCAGCAGGGGAGTTAATGAGAACACTGTTAATGGTGTAGTGTTAACCTAACAATGTTTTTAGGTAGACTTGTTGTTCTGTGGAGGAGAATAACAAGTGAATCTAGATTCGCGGGAGATCTAGGAAAGTTTTTACCGTTAGAGATGTGATATTAACTTAACGGGTTAAAAGTAGTCTTGTCAGATTTGATGTTAACTCGACAAGGATGTAAGTCAGAGGTGTGATATTAACTTGACTCAAAAGCATTCCAGTTTTATTTGGGAAAACTGGAAGCGTCACTGTCATAGGTGTGATGTTTAACTTGGCAGTGAGGGTAATGCTAGAGGTGTACTTTTGAACTTGGCATTAGTCATCTCAACTTCGGCAAGGAAGTCCGAGGGAAAGTCATGGCTATAACTGTATTGTTGAACTTGGCGATGACCTGGATGCTAGAGGTGTAGTGTTAAACTTAGCATTGTTGATTTCAGATTCGATATAGAAGTCTGAGAGAAAGATGACGGTCAAAGGTGTAATATTTAACTTGGCAGAAACTTGATTACTGTTAGAAATATGATATTAAACTTTAACAGTAGTTGGTCTGAGGTGTGGTATTAACTTGACAAAGATTAACTCATAAGAAGAGCAATTTGAGGACCTGCCATTCTGTTGATGAGAATTGACAAGTGGAATTTGAAGTGCCAGAGGTATAGTATTAACTTGGCAAATTTGAAGGTTCGCTACTCTATGTAGAGTTGACAAGTAAAATTTGTACTCGATAGGGAGTATTGAAAATTTTCATTACCAGAGGTATAGTGTTAACTTAGCAATGACCGTATTTTGTAGACCTACCATTCTGTGTATGAGAATTGGTAAGAGATTTTGGAGGAGAGGGTGGAATTACATCCACTTAGGATTTTTAGCAAATCCTCAGCTATCAACGGATTTGAGGTACCTTTACCAACTACCGTTTGAGTTGGGCTAGCCATGCTATTCCCCTCAGCATGATGAGTTGTTGAAGACTTATGTTGGGCTTAGAAGCCAACATTTTCCTCTGTCCTTAGCCGTCGGAGGCGTCAGATGTTAATGAAGATGGGAACATTAGAACCCAGGGTTTTTAGCAAATCCTAAGCTATCAACGGATTTGAGGTGCCTTTACCAACTACCGTTTGAGTTGGGCTAGCCATGCTATTCCCCTCAGCATAGTGAGTTGTCGAAGACTTATGTTGGGCTTAGAAGCCAACATTTTCCTCTATCCTTAGCCGTCGGAGGCGTCGGATGTTAATGAAAATGGGAATAGTAGAACCCAGGGTTTTTAGCAAACCTCAGCTGTCAATGGATTTGAGGTGCCTTTACTAACTACCGTTTGAGTTGGGCTAGCCACGCTATTCCCCTCAGCATAGTGAGTTATCGAAGACTTATGTTGGGCTTAGAAGCCAACATTTTCCTCTATCCTTAGCCGTCGGAGGCGTCGGATGTTAATGAAAAAGCTCTTCTTGTTTTGATCAGAGGTGTACTTTTAACTTGATCAGAGGAGGAGTACTATTAAGGATAGTACTTCTTCAAGAATCTGCCATTGATCGGCATCATGAGTGTATCGCCATTTGAGGTTATGAGGCGATATGATCCATTTGAGTAGACTGACTCTACTACAAATGGTCCTTCCCATTTGGGCTGGAATTTTTCTTTTGTCTTATGTGTCATCACCATAGGTCTTCTGACGGCTAAGACAAGGTCGCCTTTCTTGAAACTTCGCACTTTAACTTTCTTGTTGAAGGCTCTGGTAATCCGGGCTTGGTAGAGCTCGATTTGTTGTGGGGCCTGCAGACGTTTATCATCCAAGGCCTCTAATTCTTGGAGTCGCTATCGATGCCTCTCCTCTGTTGTCATCTCCGCTGTCAGGGCGATTCGTAGAGATGGAATTTAGATTTCCAGTGGAAGCACGGCTTCACACCCATATACCAAAGAAAATGGCGTAGCTTTAGTTGGGGTTCGCACAGTTGTGCGATAGGCCCATAAGTATTCACCTAGCCTGTCGTCCCAGTCACGTTGACTTTTCGAGACGAATTTCTTGAGAAGTTTGCCGATGGTCTTGTTGAAAGCTTCTGCGAGACCATTAGCGGTGGGGTAGTATGCCGTTGAGGACACACTCTGGATTCTGAACTTAGCACAGAACCTCTGGAAAGCCTGACTGACGAACTGGGGTCCATTGTCATGGATGATTCGCCGAGGTACTCCAAAACGGTAAATGACATGATGTTTAACGAATTTGATCACATCAGATGACTTCACCTCCTTCAAAGGGACGGCTTCAGCCCATTTGGAGAAGTAATCGGTTATGGCTAAGATAAACCGATGTCCTTTTGATGATGGTGGGCTAATAGGGTCAACTACATCCATCCCCCACATCTCAAATGGCCAGGCAGAGGTCGTAGAGTGAAGGTATCCTGGTGCTTGATGGATGAAATCGCCATGTACTTGGCAGGCATGACATCTTTTGGCATAAGTGATAGCATCAGCGACCATCTTAGGCCAATAATATCCCAACCTTTGGAGTCGGTATGCAAGTTTTGGGCCAGGTTGATGGGCTCCACACATGCCGTCATGGGCTTCTTTCAACACCTCACGTGCCTCTTTTTGTGAAAGGCAGCGAAGCAAGATCCCGTCATGCGATCGACGATACAGTGTTCGCGTAATCGCATTATAGTAGAATTTGGGGGCTTTCCTTCGAATGGCAGTCGCTTCTTTGGTGTCCTCAGGAAGGATGTCATATAAGACATAGTCGATATAGGAGAATCGCCAGTCTCTAGGCTCTGGACCGGTTGATGACTCAAGAGCTTCTTTGTCTTGACGATTTCCTGTTGGCTCCGGGTAGTCCTAAGGGGCAATTCTCGGGCAATACAGGTCGTGGCTGTGGACAAATATTTTCTCTACTGCTCCAGCCGGAAGAGCTAAAGAGGCAGCAAGAGACGCCAGTGCATCTGCATGCGCATTTTGCTTGCGTGGTATATGGTCAATGTAAAAGTTGGTGAACCTCTCGGCCATGTAGACAGTTGCGTTGTAATAGGGTACTAGGTCTTCATGTCTGACTTCGTACTCCCCGCGAACTTGGCTGACGATGAGTTTGGAGTCACCATATGCCTCGAGATTTTTAACGCCAATCTCATCGGCGAGTTGCATCCCAATCAAAAGGGCATTGTACTCCGCTACATTGTTGGAACAAGGCTCGGTTAATGAGACAGCCCGAGGAATCACATAGTTCTGTGGGAAGACGAGCACTACTCCTACCCCCGCTACTATATGTCCCTTTGGGCTTGTTCTGGATGCACCGTCAAAAAAAAGTTGCCACACTTGCCTTTCGAAGGATGTCTGAGTCTGGCAGACTTTAGCGACCTCGTCTGGGAGATCCTCGTAAAGTTTGGCTGCTCTCGGATCTGGATATTCAGCCAGAAAATCCGCCACCGCTTGTCCTTTAATGGCCTTTTGTGGTAAAAAGATCATTTCATACTGGGACAGTAGTATGGCCCATTTTACTAATCGGCCATTTAACGATGATGGCTTTGTCATGAGTAACCTCAGGGGGTTGACTTTTGATATGACGTTTATAGTTTAGCTTACCAAATAGTGTCGCATTTTCTGAATAGCAAACACCAATGCCAAATATTCCTTCTCGATCGGGTTGTACCGATGCTCGGCTCCGATCATCGTTCTACTCAAATAGTAGATTGCTTGCTCTCGCCCTTGATCATCATTCTGAGCTAGTAGAGCTCCTAAAAAATGATCCATCGCTCGGACGTATATCAGGAAAGATTTTTCAGACACCGGAGCTGCAAGGACTGGCGGTTGTGTGAGGTACTGCTTAATTTCTTCAAATGCTTGCTAGCAAGCGCTGTCCCAAATGAATGAAACACCCTTCTTCATTAATTTGGTGAAGGGTTGGCATCTTCCGGAGAGATTTGAGATAAACCTGCGGATATACGCCAATCGTCCTTGCAATCTCCTGAGCTCCTTGAGATTTCTCGGAGGTTGCATCTCTTGGATAGCGCGAACCTTTTCTGGGTCCAAATGAATTCCTGTGGAAGTCACTACAAACCCTAGAAACTTGCCACTGGCCACCCCCAGGAAGGACTTGGTGGGGTTCATCTTCAATTGATGGGCCCGCATGATGTCGAAGACAACCTTTAAATCAGTTAAATGATCACCTTTAGCGCGGCTTTTTACTGCGATGTCGTCAACATAGCATTCCACCGTTTTGCGCATGTGTTTGTGGAAAATGGCATTCATGGCCCTTTGATATGTTGCCCCTGCATTCTTCAGTCCGAAGGGCATGACGGTGTAGCAGTATACCCCCAGTGGCGTCCTGAAAGAGGTATGCTTTTCATCATCAGGATACATTTTGATTTGATTATATCCTAAGAATCCATCCATGAAGGACATTCGCTCGAATCCACATGTGTTGTCAATCATGACATCTGTGATTGGCAGTGGGAATTCATCCTTAGGACAAGCCTCGTTTAGATCACGAAAATCAATGCAGATTCGGATCTTTCCGTTCTTTTTAGCAACGGGACGATGTTGGCTACCCAATCAGGATGTTGTTTTTTCTCTAATGAAGCCAGAGTCTATAAGATTTCTGACTTCTGATTGAATTGCCTCCATTATTTCTGGACGGAACCGTCGTTATTGTTGCTTGATGGGCTTTTTGTCCGTATTAATGTTGAGGCGGTGCATAGCCACTCGAGGATCAAGTCCAGGCATGTCTTCATAATTCCAGGCGAAGACGTCTATATATTCTTGTACAAGAGATATTAGACCCTTTTTCTCAGAAGGTGACAGGCCGTCACTTATGAAGATGGGCTTAGGATTAGCCTCATCTCCTCGATTGATCTGAACAACCTTATCTTCTGTGGGTGGATCACGCTGTTCGAAGCGGGTATCCCAAAGATTGTTTAAGTGTTTGATCCAAGGATCTGTATCAGATTGGATCATTTCTTCATCTCCGTCTTCTAGGTGGCTTATTGAAACCATATTCACTGAAAGTTCTCCGAAGATGTTGCCGACACTAACATCTGACTCCCACGATGACGTGCCCGATGAGTAATCATGGCATAATGATTCTTCAGACTCAGAAGCTGATGGGATCGGAGTTGACACATAGCCCACCCCCTGCGAGTCCGATGATAATAATCAGGGGTTTCCCCTTTCGGCACAAAAGATCGAAGTAGCGTTCTCCTTCCTTTGCCGAAGTTCAACCCTGGTCTACTTGTTAGATCATACCCCATGCTTTTCATCATTCTAAGTGTTTTTGGCTCATAATGACCGAACTGAGGGGGTTCCTCCTCGCCTTCGGATTCTTCACGGGTCATCGGTTCGGATTCAATTCGTCCGAAAAGAATTGGTCTTTGGCCTTTCCGTCTCGCTGGAACCATGAATATTGATTCTTGCGCATCGCCGGCATCTTGGTGCGTTTCGAAGGATGACTTCACTGGTACATGCAATGATGTCAAAGCATCCATTGCCGACCAGAGATCGTCATCCACTTCGGTACTAGTGTCTGACGGCACTGAATCAGAAGCAAACACAGAGAAATACGCCAGATCTAAGTCTTCATTAATATACCATCCGCCTACATCATCGGAGGTATTATCAACATCGGGTTTATTAATGCCCGTTATAAGTGGGTCTAGTTCCCAAATGCATTCTTCTTTTTCCGGCTCGGTGTCGGCTTCATTACCAGAGTCGGGCTCCTCTGGTTGCGAAATTTCATCTGTTTCCACAGATTCCTGATATAGGAGAGAATATGTGAAATAATTCTCAACTCCCTTGAACGGATGCCTTTCGGCAATCAACGTTCGCACCTTTCCACTCCCGTCAATGTATTTCATGACTTGGTGGAGAGTAGAGGAAACGATAGAATTGCGATGAATCCACGGTCGTCCCAACAGCAAGTTGTAGGAGGTGTCAGCATCTATCACGTAGCATGTCACCTCCTACCTTAGGTCCCCAATCTGGCATTTTAGCTTGACCTTCCCCATTGGACGGGTACTATTGGCATTGAACCCATAAATAGTTATCTGGGTAGCGCTCAACCGGTGGGTAAGAATCCCTAAATGTTACATGACTCGGCGAGGCATAATGCTCAATGCGGACCCGGGATCTACCTGGATGCGGTTCACCTCAGATGATCCAATATACCCTACGAAGTATAGGGGTCGATCATGCTTCCCTTTAACCTGCATATCATCTGCCGTGAAGGTGATGCAGGGAGCATTTTAGGAGGCGTGGAGGCAATCCTCTACATCTTCCTCCTTTGGTCTGATCGGCACCTGGGTCATGAAAACCTCAGCATTAGCCAAGGCCTCTTGTAGAGCTTCTCTGGTCGACTTCGATAGCCTAAGAAGCTTAATCCGGGCCGGGATGTTGGCCAGTTGAGCCAGGACATCAAAGCGGTAAGGTGTCGTGGATCCTTCCGCGATGTCTTTCGAGAGAACTTTAGAAAACTGAAGCTCTTTTTGTCTCTCCACGGGCTACTTTATGGAGGACTTGGCTGACTCTGCAGCGGGTTTTGGAGGAGTTACCGTCATTTCGTCATACTTTTTCAAATATGACTGCCCTGAACGGGTTTTCCGCCACCAGTTGACTGGGTTCTGTGGCTAGGACTATGTCTCCTCTTCTGAATCGGTTAGTGAGGGAACATCAGTCTCCGCTTCCCGAGAAGAGGCACATACCACATTACAGGATGTAGCCTTTGCTTTGCCTTTGGACTTTCTGCTGGTTACAGTGGTCCATTGCTGGCCATCCACAAGGTCGGGATGAACCCACATGACTTATCCCCGAGGTGTGGAAACGGGTACCAGGCCCTTCTCTTGCTGTTGGTGAGGGTCTGTGTTGACCATTCTCAGCTCTCCTCTTGGGACAGGGACTACTCCAGAGGGTGTTGGAGGTTGCCTTCCAAACTAGAGGAATGACGTCATATTGGCCGCCACCTTCTTCTGCTCTGGACGGAGTTTTAATACCTCCGCGTCAATGAGAGCCTGAAGGATGTCCTTGAAGACATAACAGCTCTTGGTGGGGTGTCCCAACATCCTGTGATACATGCAGTAGCTGGGATTATCAGTTTTACCGACTTTTTTAGGGCGCCTAGCTTCAGGAAGCTTCAGTCTGTTGCTCTTGTTGAGTAGTTTGAAGAGCGAGTCGACATGTTCATCCTTGAAGGAATACTGCTTGTTGGCACGTGGTTGGCTTGAAGAGCCCCTTCCCTTGACCGGTTGAGGTTTGACAGGGGATTTGGTCTCTGCTGCCAAGTTATCCTTCCTTTTTGTTTGGAGGGATGTGTCTGGCGCACGCCTTGTTGTCCTCTTAGGTCGGAGTTTTTTCTTCTGCCCTGACCCGAGCGATAATTTCCTCAGCCTGTTCACCTTGTTGGATCAACTGCTTCCAGGTGCGGCTTTCGGCAACTCCTATTTGGGCGAGGAGTGAGGTTTGTAGATTATGGCGGCATATTTCCATCAGGGTGACCTGGGTCATACCGCTTGGACATCGGAGTGCTACGTTCCGAAATCTTTCTACGAAAGACTTAACGGACTCTCCCTTTCGCTGCTTGGTGGCTAAAAGGGTAGGCATGTTGACCTCTGAGTCATCTTCAATGAAGCGCGTTAAGAAGGGCTTCTCCAAGTTGCCCCAATTCTTAATGGAACCCTCTGGGAGCTTCATGAACCATTCAAAGGCAAGCCCTTTTAGGGTGCCGATGAACAAGCGTGCCAGAATGGCGTCATTATCTACCACATTCCCTGTTTGGGATTTAAAGTAGTAGATATGTTGGTTCGGTGAACCTTTCCATCAAATGCTTGGAGGGTTGGAGCCTTGAACTTGGGCGGGTATGGAACTAGGTCCCACTCGGCCGGATATGACTGGACCACTCCTGCTTCTTGGAGGCCTTTCCGGTTGGTAAAGGCCTCAAGACGTTGCTCCAACTGATTCATTCTTTTAGAATGAACCTTTCCCTGGTCTCGGTCGTCCTTTTCCTGCGACGAGGATTTAGACGAACCAGAAGTAAGTTGCTCTTCCTCCTCTACGTATACAGAAGATGAGCTTTCCCCCTCTTTTCGTTTGCCTTTAGACTTCTTAGAGGAGGCTTTGTCAGTTGACTTCCTCTTGTCTTCAAGCAACTGTGCGAGCATCTGCTTGAGGGAGTCGATAGATTCTTGCTGAGCGCGAATCATCTCGAATTGTTCCTTCTGGACCTGGGCTTGCTGCTCCAAGCGCCTGGCGGCCTCCTCAGGAGTGCTAGTCATGTATATAAAGGCCTCTTTCTCTATAGAAGAGTTTGAAGCCTATGACTCTGCAATAGCGGAATGCGAGTCATTCACCTCAATGCCCCAGATTAGAGCATTGTAGTCAATCGGGGGAATCGTCCCGGTCCGGGTGCGAGTGTGTCGGTACACTCCTTCCGGTTCTGTGTCAGACTCATCATCGGAACTGATTGTAGGTTGTTTTCCCCTGCTCCTGCTCGCCATGTTTGCAGTGAGCTCGGGATATTCAGTGTCAGAGAAGACCCTCCTCTTGTGGGAACGACTCCTTTTAGCTGATCGTGGAATCAGGGTCAGCTGTCTAAATAGAGACTGCTGGTTTGCACCTGAACTGCAATGACACTCAGAGAGCATCGTGATAAGCCGTTCGCAGCAACATGACGAAGTGATTCGATTAGCACTTCTTTTCTTCGTCAAATACTCCCTCAGATCCGTGGGAGGAGGATTAAAGAGATTAGCCTCGTAATGCCGAGGGCAGGAGGCATCCTTACTCTGTACAGCTAGGACGCGAGGTTCAGAGACGCGGTTCTCGCGTCGTGGCCTCAGGACGCGCATCTGGCGTCTCTGCTGAGAAGAGACGCGGCTATCGCGTTGCTGATTATTGCGTCGAGGAAGAGACGCTTGAGAGATGCAGGGCTGCTGGGCCCCACGCCTAGAGGCGTGTGCTTCTTGTACTCGACAAGGCGTGCGAGTTTCGCCTTGGCGTCTGGGGAGTGGGGCTTCAGAGGAGCCAACTTGGTGAACCTCGCGTTTGGGCTGCCAAACGCGGATTTTACGTGCCGGATGTGGTGCGTCAGGGACGCCGGTTTGAACTTTGCGTCCTGCCTCAGTTGGATAATCAGTTGTTCCAACTTGCAGTTGACGCGCACGCCTCCTCTGTCGGCGCTCAGCGTTCCGGTTACATCGTGGGGGTTGAGAGAAACCAACGATGGCCTGGTGCTGAGGAAGAGGATGGATTGGCTGGACACCAGAGAACTTGACCACGCGGGTCTCCTGAGAGACGTTGGCGCGGGTGTCACGCATGGTGTGATTGGCCACAACATCCCTCACAGCAGCTGCCTCTGAGAGAGGCTCAGAGCGGATTTCGGGGCAAGTCCCCGTAGAGACCCTGCGGTAGGCGCGGGCCTTTGGGCTCTTGAAGCCGAAAGAGAGAAACTCTTCATACTTTGCCTGGTCGAATTCTACGACGAGTGATTCGACCATTTTCCCCTTGTAGAGGACGTCACCTTGCGCCACAACTTGTCCGTCAGTAACGAAAGTAGTCCCCAGCAGAGTCGCCATCTCTTGTTTGGTACGTAGAATGGTTCGGTGTAAAGTTTTCTTGAATCAATTGAAAGATTACAACGGACTAATTCTCTGACTATAAGGGAGGGAAGATGTTGAGTCTTGAATCTCCCCTTTGTTTAGTTCTGGGTTCTTCAAGTGGCGGTGGAAAGTGTATTGGTGTATATATATATATATATATATATATATATATATATATATATATATAAATTCTAGCTTGAGGGAAAGTATTGAGAGAGATACTATGTATTGGTATATGAGTTTTATTAGGAGTAGAATAGAAATAGGAGTAGATTTAACTACGCGATCATATATTTGAATACCAACTGAACATGTAGATACTCTAATACCACTGAATATGTGTTGGGTACTCCTTTCAGTATATTAAGCTTGTCAAGCCTACATGAGATGTTTCTAATGCCTGAAATATAGGGTCACACTATCTGCAGATTCATCTATACAACTCATCTGTTTTTCCTGTAATGGATAATAAAGCATAGATATCCATTTATATAACTCAAAATTTCTATTGTATATAAAATTTGAACTTGAGTGCTCGTGCAAAGAGCTCTTTTAGATGTTATGCATCTGTGAGGAAGAGCACACCAAGGGACACTTTTTCTTAGCAGACCAGTTATCAGCCTACATTCCATTTTGAACTCTCATGGAACTCTCAACACATTCATCCTGTTATGAGTGACTCAGTGACAATGTTCAGCACATAAAATGGGACCAACTTTTTTTGTCATTACAACCTCGTAGCCATATTCATATCCATGTATTTTCAAATTGGTAGACTCTCACAAAATAGCCCTACACTCAAACACATTTACTTGTGAAGATCTAAAATTTCTTATTGCTTCTTTACTATTGTGTTCAACAAAATGCAACTGAGTTTCAAACTATTTTCAGATCTCAACGCTAGCCTATATACAGATTTAAAAGCAAAACTAAAAGGTTCAAAAAGTTCAATTATGATCACAGTCTTATTGTCTGTGAACATGTTCCAGTCAGATCACATTTTAAACATTGAACTTGTTCAACATGGTGATGCTAGAAATCGTGAACATGGGCATCACAATGAGTAAGTCACCACACATTTCATGAACCCACCACTTTCTTCGGTTGTTGCAGCATTCACGGTCCCAGAATTAGGACCACACCACTGCATACAAATTGATTGGCATACAGTGTGGGAATACATGCGTCGCCGAAGTATATACATACCAGTGTGAGTCACAGAATGAGTGTGGGAGACTCCTGTAAACAATATGGCTGTGGTTTCTTGTTCTCTTCCCTCAAATAAACTCTAATGATGGCCCAAAATAAGCGCGATCTGTAATAAAATTTCTAATATTTTTATTACTGAATCAGGTCTCAGCAACACTTGTTTCAGGAGTTGAACCTAATCAATCTTTGATTGTGACTAATTTTGTGTTTGCAAGGAGGGTGATTCTTGTAAACTTTGTGGACAAATGTGGTTAACAAATAATCGCGCTTAACTTATAGAGAGAAGAGTCATTTGTTTTTTAATAAAAGAAAAAGCCATTGCCTTGTACATATTTTCTCTCTTTTCTGTTCACTTGGTTGTTTCGAGTGATTTTTTTTTTTTTAAGTGGAAATGTTTTGTTGAAAGAAAGAAAGGCTGTAATTTTTGAATTTTACTTGAAAAGTTTTTTCACCTTTATTCTTTCAAAAATGGTCGTAGGTGACCCTTCACCAGCTCAAACTTGGGTTTAATTTGGTGAATTTGTTGACTGATATTTAGTTTCTGAGTTTTGTAAAGGTTCAACATGGTAAACTCAAGAATTTATTGACATGTAACAGAGTTTTAATTTACTACATCTTGAGAGCCAGTTGAAGACCAGAAAGAATGGAAATAACAACCTGTAGATATGGTGACATGTATTTCATGCAGACCATAGAATTACTACAGTAGGGCATCAGTCAAAACTAGCAGTTCAGTCATCTCAGAAAGAAGAGCCCATAATCTAGTTTTCTGAATGACATCTGAATAAATATTACAACAGAACGCTACAAATAACTTTTGTTTTTGGAAAATAAATAGGCCGTAGCATGGTGCAAGTGGGATTTAAACCCTAGACCTCTTGCCCCGCTGCAAAAAGGATTCACCATTGTGTTGCAATGACAGTTACGATGCTATAAATTTAACATATATCCCTAAAGAAACTAGCTGCCAGCCATGGCTACAAGCCAATTGAAGAGTACAAAACTTGGCATCTGCTCGTATTATGATCTGATCATCAGTTTATATCCATATGCTACTGAATGCTTCTTCAAGTGCCCTCTTCTTGCCGAGCTCAGCAGTCCACCCCCGGCTCTTGCTGCCCTGTCTGCTCTTAGCTTCATACCCTCCTCATCATCGGCTGGATAGCCCTGCAAGGGATCAATGTGGCCTCCAAGAGGAAGAGGCTGTGTAGGCCGTGGCTGCCCAATCCCGGTGCCAGGAATAGCAGTAGGAGCATATTGACCTTGCGCAGAAACCCCACCAACAGCCCCTTGAGAAGTTTGTCCAGCACCCTGCATAACGAATTAAACATCAACCAACATTTTTGATAAATCCCTGGATCGTGAGGACTCAATTAAACATATATTACAAGACTGCGGACAAATTTGATAAATCCCTCAATGCATGACCAACAAGTGTCATGTTTGACACAGATTTCTATGCCACATAGCAAAAAGTTATTAGAGAATCCTAGTCAAGATGTCAGAACGTACGGTCACAAGCAGATTCGAAAAGAACCATATCAAGTACAACTCAACTCGTCTGATTTCCTGGAGTAAAACATGATACACACTGCAACAAGCAAACAAAATACTCATGTAAACTTGAGACTTGATGGTGATTTGCTTCTCAAAATGTTTTGTTCTTGTTTACTTTCAGGTTATCCTCTTGCTCATCTGAAATCTACCAGGACAAATGATCAAGTATTCTTTGGGGGAAAAAATTAAGCAGTAGCACGTCCCATTCAGTCAAAAATGCAAGACCATGAACTCTGCTACAATTAATTTGCCACATGCATCGTGCAGGACAAGTAACTTTTTATAAAGAAAAACACTATTGACACCAGAAGAGAGAAAGAAAAACAAAGCAAAACAAAACAAACAAACAAACAAACAAAGAAATTGGTCACAGAACACACATTATCAACTATTGATGCGTGCAAGTTACTATTATCCAACTCGCCCATATCCAGTTCATAAAAGTTGTATAGGGCTTGCTTGAATATAGAAGCATATGAGAAAGTCATGGCAAAAAAAGGAGGAAAGAACATGAAAAAACTTGTTAAGTGTCTCCCTTTTCTATTCCAGCAAGTTTTTTACAGTAATTATTGCTAAGCCACTTATTTCTCCAAGAAAAGGGATAAATGAAGAATGAAAAAATTCTTAAACTTTAACATTTAGCTCAATGATGAAACTTAAGTTACATAAGCAATTAAACTAGACCAGAACAACTCACCAGATCAGTTGTGTCAGCGTGTAATGGCCCTCTGCTTGCTTTTAGTGCTGCTGCTAGCTCTTCAGCCTGTGTGAAAAGGTATTTCTATGTAACAGACCCTTTAAATTGCTAGCAAAGAAAATAAATTAGGGTCCCATTTTCAAAGTACCTTGCGAGCTTCTGCATTGGCTATCTGCTCAGCATTCTCTCTTTTGTATTTCTCGATTTTAGCTTCAATTGCAGCAACATCTATGCCTTCAATTAAGTTGACAGCTTGACATGCAAATGGTATTAATGTCAGAGGACACAGCAAAGCATAAAAGACCAAACGAAGAGAGAAGTAAATATTTTCTACTTACTCATATCTTCAACTTCTTCCAAATAATCATTATACTCTCTCAAGGAAGGGAAGTCCTCCTCCCTTTTATTAAATCTACACATGACAAACATGAAGAAGATAAGTCATCAGAAAAAGGCATATTCTATAAGAGTATTATTTATGATTGTTATTTGATATCCAATGATAGATATGAAAGAATTATAAAGGAATTGAGATCATTAACAAAGAAGGTTAGGAGATGACTGAAGTAACTAAACAGACTTACCTCAGTTAAAAACTATGTTACAAAAACGGATCTTGTCTCACCAACTCATTTACCCAACAAATATGCAAGTTTGATTTTAAACCAACATGTAAAAAAGGGAATTAATATATCTCAATCTCTTTGTATTAAGGGAGAATAAAAGAAGAAAAGTAAAATTCTCCTTGTTTTTATGGGGAAAGAGGGACAAAAGTTTTTCCACCACTTAATCTTATCCTATTGAACCTCTCCCTGTCCAAAGTCAATCCCTATATTTCCCTTTGTAGATTCCTTTCTTTTGAGTTACCACAAATGTAGCATTCCACCTATCATGAAGCCGTGTCGTGCCGCACGTGTCGGGCACGTCTGTTGGACAAAGGTATCGTGCGTATTTCTGAGAATCTGCCACATATTTGTGTGTCTATCCATATCAGCGTGGACGTGTCCATCCAACATACCTACTACTTCCTATCTTTCTCCATATTGACCTTCCCCCAGTTAAATGCTAAACTCTTGTCCTCTGATTTATAATCTGCCTCTATGTACATGCCTACATAGTCAAGTTCTGTTCCTAGCTAATATAATAGAATCATAGACTCCAGACAGCAGAAGGTAATGAACTTCAAGGAAATGTGAGATGACTTAGTTGATCGCACCAGTTGATTATAACTTATCAATAAGAGCAACCATACAGACTCCTGGAACGAGATCCCTCTTCATTAATCACTATGATTGTAGTGAAATGCCTTCCCAACATCTAAAGATCAAGATCAATCATGAGACTGAAGCCCAGACTGATGGAGAAGACCAGTACCAGATTATCAAATCTAATCAAGATGTCCTCCTGACAAGTTGATGTTTCATGACAGGAAAAAAAAATGATGGTTTCGGAATAGAGGCGGCTTCTAAGCTTGCTGCCTAAAATTATTCTCTGCAATTAAGGATTAAGTCCTTAGTATTATTAGTCATCACCATCAAATGGTTTAAAACAGTTCAATATGTAGAATACGAGGACAAAGGTATGAATATGGGATTATTCTCTAAGGTACCTGATGTAATACGGGCGGACGCAATCACCTTCAAACTGGAGAAATTGGGAACTAGGGTTTTGAAAAAGAAATGGAAAGAAAAGATAAGGGTTTTAGAAAAGAAATAGAATAGTTGGATAAATTTGGGCTTTTCACCACTTGCACAACAGGCTTCACACTCCTTGCACCACAAGTTTTACACCCCAATCTCAAGAACTCAAGAGCTCATGAAATTTAAACTGAAAATTTTAATTTATTCATTGTCTACTAATAAAAGAAGCCGGGGGCCTATTTATAGACTTTACAAAAAGTCTAGTTCTCGGATATAACCGATGTGACACTAAAAGCAAAATAAACGAAACAACTAAACTCAAGAATAAGCTAAGGCACAGAAAAATAACTAACAATGGTGATGTCCTCATCAGTACCTACCCTGGTATTCCCAAGAAAGGTAACTTTAGAAAAAAGAAATTGTCGAGAGCATAAGAAGTTATTTTTTAGTTTTAGAATTTTCTTGAACTTTGGACTTTGACTCTAATTTCAAATTTTAGAAGGGCATTATGGTAAATATCAGTTGGATTAAGATAGCAAAGTTAAGATATGTCAGGATTTTCAATTTAGTTTAGATTAGAATTAGAAGAGGATAGTATCTAGAAGTCAAATCTGACCCAAATAAAGATAAACTTTGCTAGTGACTATACCAACTATTATTCATATGAACAACAACTCAATAGTAATCTTGTCAAGATTTGTTTGCTCGTTAATTATCTTTTACATTTGGAAGGATTAGAATTGTTCTTATTTTTATCTTTATATTAAACACGTAAAAAGCCAATAAAGATTGCAAATCAAGAAGTAAAGGGTCTATTGAGACTTTTGCTCTCATGTTTCTTCCTTCCACAATATTTCTTCTAAATTTCTCTTTCCCTACTTTCCCACAAAGATTATTTTGCTACCAAAAGCCCCACTAAGCTCGTTTCTCCAAAGCCACACCTTTTCATACCAAAATGTATTTCTTAACCAGTACCACAAGGACAATCACCATCTGGAGTAGAAGTCTGCTATTAGAATCATTGAAGGGAGCCTCCAGTCCAAAATTCATTTCCCTACCCCCCCCCCCCCCCCCCCCCCAAAAAACAAAAACTATCTTGGCAACAACATCTCCGCTACCATTTTTCTTGTCATCATATCGATGTCCATGCCTTTTATGTTGTGGTATATTTTATTCATGAGTTTATGCTGTTATTCATGAGTTATGGTGTATCTTTTGTGTGTGTGTGTGTGTGTGTTCTGTTCAGAAATCTTATTTATAAAACACATAGTAGATGTTATAATAAAAGGCTGTGGTAACATTGTCTTCTACATCTTACTTACGAACTTGTCGTGTGACTCGTGTCTGTGTCTCATACGCGTGTCCATGCCCCCATACCTATGTCCAGGCCACACAGACCACCTGGTCTAATGTGTTCTTATCTCCACCGGTTTTCCCCATTGTTGCAAGACCAACTTTCCAATCTACTAATTATTCGAGAAATGTTGGTTACCCTCCTACATTAACTTCATGAGGACCACAAGAGCAAAGAGGCTATGAAACATGACACGATTTTCCTCGATATCTCTTCTCAATTTCTCTTTCCTACTTTTAGCCTACATTAGAAATGCAGAATGTTCATGAAGTGATTCAAACATAAACGTTTTCTGACTTGCCCGTAAATGGTACTAGGAGATGGAAGTGCTCCAGGTCGCTGTCTGATGAAATGGACACAGATCCTTTACCCTTTTCAGTTTTTTTGAGAATACAAATCCTTGTATTCTAAAGCTTACTTTAATTCACATCACTATATACCCTTTATGAGGTTCCTCTAAAAGTTTTTGGATGCACATGCCATCCGTATTTGATCCTAGTAAAAAAAGATTGAGAGAACATGCTCAATTGACTTCTTTGGGGTGTCCGATGACTCTGAACAAGAGCAAATGTCTTGAGTTTACATCTATGTAGAGAATATTCCCATGGTTGTCTTCATATTTTAATATAAGCTATTCCTTTACTTTTCACTTTCTTTCCAACAAGGGGAACCCCTCAAAGCAGAATGCAGACATAAACAGGAACATCACACCTCTCAAGGACCATTCATGTCCTTTTTCTTCTCATCTTGTATATCATGAAGTACCAAGAGTTTATCAAGGAGAACGCCAATCTCTGCTTGTTGGAGCTCCTCATGCCCTCAGCCCCCCTCCTCCCTCACCCAAAAATAACACAACAACATTTCTGGTGAACAAGTTCTAGTTTCCAAGTTAAATTTTATTGGTGGGGTAACTCCGCTAAAATATTACGCACAGAAAATGTGTTGATTTAGCTTCAGCAAAGTGGCCAGTACAGTGTTCTAAAAAAAGGTTTAAGCGGTCGATTAATCGGCCGCTTAAACATTTTCGGCCTTAAATCGAACAGAACTTGAAGAAAGCGGTCGGATTACTCGGCCAGGCGATTAATTCGCTTAAATGACGATTAAGCGTCTAATCGGTGATTAATTAGCGTCCGTTTAAACGTTATTTAATCATTTGCTAAACGGGTTCAAATTTTGAACTCATTAAGCTAACTGACTTAAACTCGATCCAATAATTGGGAATACAAATTTTTGCGTGTTGGAGAATTAGGGCTCGCGAGCCCTAAATTTATCCGCATCCTCGATCCTCCTGTGGCAGCGACGAAGATCCCGAATCTCACGAAGTTCACGATGCTGAAGCTCCTGAAGCCCTAGTTTTATCTGAAGCTCCCAAAGCTCACAGCGATGATGATCCTCCTGGGGAATTAGGGCTCCCGAAGCTTGACGACAACGAAGAAGTTCACAAAGCATTGATCCTCCTCTGGCGACCTCTCCCTTCGACGACGATCTCCCCTTGCAGTTGATCCTCCCACTGCGACCTCTCTCTGTGTCGACAAAGATCTCCCCCTGCGATCAGCTCTCTATTCGGCAACAAAGTGTCGATAGCGACCTCCACTTGCATCGACAGCGATCTCCCCCTGGTCAGCTCTCTCCACCTCGCGTGCATGTATTTTGTCCAGGTTCTTGCCAATGATTTTTGTTTCTTTTAATAGGTCGAGGAGTGTCTCAAGCGTGAGAAGGATAGAGTTGCACATTACTTGTAATTATATCTAGTAGTGAACCAAAGTTGTTGGAGATATGTTGATTTTTGAAAGAAATACATATATTTGTTCATTTAAAAAGTATTATTTTAACTACAATTGTCGGAGGCGAAGGTACATTGATGTACTTTGAACTGATTGACATTATTACTTTTTAAATTCTTTTAGTACTAGAAATTTAATTTTTAAAGTTATGTTTGCTATATCTTTTATGCTTTTTTTAAGAGTCTATAGAATTCATATTTGCATGTTTTAAGTATTATAATATTATTATATATTGAAATAATAATAATACGTGTAATTTGTTTAATCCTCGTTTAAACCGTTTAAGCATCATGCGCTCCCGGACCGCGCGCGTTCTGAGACCGCTTTTTAGAACGTTGGGCCGGTAAAATAGATTTCAAATGTTGTCTTTATTTCTAATTTTCATGTAACAGGTCCAAATGTCACCACTATAGTCTTGCTAAAAGCAATCCTCTCTCTATGTTATGCATTTCCCCCCTCATTTTATTGTCACTAAAAATCCAATCTTGGAACTATCGCTTGAACTTACATATGTATTTGCTCCATGTGTTGCCACTGGTTTGCTACTTAAACTTCACAATAATTATGGATTTAATAGAGGTGTGCTTATTTTTCCTATAAACTGGCAAAAAAAAGCTTCAATTAACAATTTATTGCTCGTTAAATATTCAGACCTTTTCATAGAAAGAAAAAAGATTAAAGATTACCCAAGATCCTCCTAGTATTGGCATCAGTTATTTTGATAGTAAAAAAATTGGAAATTTCAGGAATAATAATGGAGAAGATTAGGACAGAGAAGGGGAGGGCATTAGATTCATACATGCTAGCGATCTTCTTTCGGATGTTCATCTCTTTGGCGAAGGAGTTGGTGGTGCCCGATGCCATCCCCATCGCTGCACTCACTGCCCTTTCCGCACTGCTGTGCTGTTATTGACGGATCACTTGAATATTGAGGGAGGGATATTAGCAATGCATCATCAAATCAGAGCACAAATGCATTGCTCAAATTGCCCTCGCTTTGGGTGAGATAAGTTGCAGGGATCAGCTCAGCTGCTAGGGTAGGCTGATTCAGATCCTGTCAAGTAAAATCTTTGGGATAAATAAACTCACTAAAATGCCCTCCAGGGTTTCTCAAAAGAAGACCCAATACAATTGGTCCTTTCCAAAAAAAATAGCCTACCTTTCGGATAAATGCACTAAAAAATACCCGAATTTAAAAAAAATACACCATACAACTCGTTCTTCAAAAACAAAATCCTTGAACTTTTAGAATGCTTGCTAATTTTTAATTTTTCAAAATGTAACAGTCTAAATTAAACAATAAACACAAATTTTAATTTTTCAAGCCCTAACCTTTAATCAAGCATGTTAATTGCTAACTCTAAAATTTCTAAATCATCCAATTTAGTCATCAATATTTTTGAAGCACAAATACTTAATTGCTAACATCAAACATCGAAACTTGTTTTTTTTTTTTTTTAAGGTAGAAAAGAAAGAAAGCTAACCCCTTTTGGAAATTCTCTGCAGGATCAAACCGCAGCCTCTCCGCTCTCCCTCCCCGATCCTCTTCGCTGTTGAAGTCTTCGCCGCTTCCGCCGTCACTCGCCGCCGCCGTCGTCAAACTTGGAAGTAGAAGAGGAGGGGAGAGGGACGCAGGAGGGAGGAGAGATTGGATGAGCAAGTTTGGTTTTTTTTTTTTTTTTTTTTTTTTTCTCTCTCTTTTGAACCCGAAACCCGCTAACTGAAAACATCTTTCTGGATCAAATGCAAACCCTACCCCGACCCGATCCGAATTCCTAAATGGATTTGGATTCGCATACGTGGCGGGATTCAGTTATTATGCGACTAATTTTTTTGACGACGACTGCTGTCTGTTTGGATTCAAGGAATTGAGTGGAAGTGAGGAAGTGGGAAGTGTCTTTTCTCATTTCCTCTGTTCATTCAAACACCGGAAAAGGAAAATGGAAAAAGTTCTTTTCCTTCTCTCTTTTCTCCTTTACACAACGTTTTCCTCACTTCCAGAGTGCTACAGTTAATTTTGTGGTCATGTAAATCTCATTTGTAATAAGTTGTAACACAAAACAGTTAATTTTTTGCTCATGTAAATCTCACTTGCATTCTAATTACAGTCTAATTTTTATTTTTCTTAATTAATTTTTAATTTAATATTATTTTGCGGTCAACTTTGTAGTCAACTTTTCCACTTTCACTTCCACATTACCATCCAAACACCGGAAAAGACATAACATTTTCCAAACCACACTTCTCAACAACATCCAAACACCAAAAAACTTACTTACTAATTCCCAAGTTCCAAAGGGAACTATTACCACTTCTTCACTTCCTCACTTTCACCCTTAACCAAACAGGCCATGGAAAAGAGAAATTTCATCTAAAATTTTTTTTGCAGCCACCTACTTTTTTTTATAATTAAAAGAAAAAATTAGCCTCATAGTTTTGTTCACTACGGCCTAATTCACGTCAGCATAAACTGATTTCTCCCAATCACTTCTTTATATATTTTTATGTCCTCACTTACCCCTCCATCACCATCGCTTCATATTTATATTCTTTATTATCACAGTCTTCTGTGAGAACTAGTTCAGAAATAGGGCATTTTGTGAGTACGATCAAGGTCACAGTCCTAATAAAGAGGATTGCGATCATGATCTCGCAATCCTCAGAAAAACTCAAAATATGACATTTTATGAGCACTGCGACATTGCAATCATCTTTTAGGATTGTGATCATGGTCGCAATCCTCATAAAGACTCAAATATGTAACTTTTTTGTGAATATTGTGATCATGGTCACACTCCTGATAAAGAGGATTGCGATCATGATCGTAATCTTATAAAAACTTAGAAGCATGGCATTTTTGTGAGGACTGCGATCATGATCGCAGTCCTCATAAATAGTGCATTTTGTGAGAACTGCGAACGCAGTTCTTAGAGATAGGGTTGTAATCATTTTGTATCAGAAATAAGACATTTTTGTGAGAATTGCAATTATAGTCGCAATCCTTTATACTGTGATCATGTTTGTGAGGATTGCGATCATAGTCGCATTCCTCATAAATAGGATATTTTAGAAGCGATCAGTTTTTTTAAGCGATTACTTTGGGCATTTTCGTCTTTTGTCGTTGATGAGCTTGACACGTAGGCACACATCTTTACTTTAAAAATGGAGGTGGCTTAAGCGAATAAAATTATGCAAATGAGTTTTTTTTTTTCTAATTACTGTTTCACTTAAGTGGTTGAAACAAAATCCCCCATTCCATCCTCCAAAATTATTCCAACTTTTTCACTTGAGCCATCAATTGAAACTGAAATTATTTCTCCTCTCTCTATCTCTTTACATGGATCATTTACTAATCAATAATTATTAATTCGAATAACTAACTTTACTAATGACCGATATTAATAATTCTTCCAAAGGTATTTATATTAATGTTTGATAATTAATGATTATTTATCATTAATAGTTAAATATCAATAACTAGTATTATAAGAAACTTATAAATATAAATTTAAAATAAATGAAACAAAATGAAAATAGAAGAAACTTAAAATATATATATATATATATATATATATATATATATATATCAAAAAAGAAAAGGAAAAAAAACTAAAAAGTAATAAATGAATACAAAATTGAATAGATTTATAACATATATACAAGAAAAAAATAAAAATCCCATAAAAAACAAGAAAGAATGAAAAGAAAGAATAAGAGAAAAAAAGAAAAAAGAAGAAGAGAACAGATTTTGACTTAAAAAAAATTGCAAGGAGGTGGTGTGTGGAACTTAATAAATAATAAATTAAGAGAAGAAAATTATAAGGAAAAGAAATAATAATTGATAATAAAGGAAATGAAAATAAATAATTATTGATAGAAAAGAAATCGAAAAAATAATTATCTCTAGAAATCATTATAGCTTCGAATAGAAAAAGAAAGAAATGAAAAGAAATGAATTTCGAGAAAAATAAGCAAATAAAAAGGAAAAAATAAAATAAATTATAAAAGTTTAACACAATGAATGGAAAAGAAGGTAAAACGTGGGAAAAGATAAAATAGAGATGATTATAAAATAATATAAAATTTTGGGAATAATAAAAAGGAAAAAAGGAATAGAACTAAAAGAAAAATAAGAAAAAAATCTAGGAATAAGAGAAAAAAGATTAAGAAAGTTTCAAATTTTTATGTAAAAGGAAAATAAAAGCATGCTAATTAAGGAGTAATTAATTGAGTTTTGATGAATTAGAAATTTTTAAATAAGTAAGAAGAGGTTAAACAAACTAAACTATTAACAAGTAGTAGTTACATTTAGTTAATAAACTTTCACTAATAATTATTAACTATTTGTTTTAAGATTATTTTTTTATTTAATGGCTCAACAAGCACAAGAGACCCCTAACAAAGGAGATATGGAAGATGATACAAGCGGTAGTCAGAAAATTTATCTTTTTATTGTGAGATGTTATTTTGTAATAATTAAGAATGATATAAGTTTAATGTTTAATTATTAGTAATATTTATTTATTAATAATAATCATTCGTAATGTCACCAAATAATCAAATGGTGAATAAATTAAAATTAATAAAATAAATAACTAATAATAATATTTTTTTTATATTGTTAACAAAATTTATTAGCATTATTTAATAATATTTTTAGTAATAACTAATTAATAGTAACAAAAATTAACTAAAGTAAGAAGTCACATCATCAAATATTCTAGGAAATCTTTCACTTTTTAGTTCTAGATATTTTAAGAAATATTCATATTATTCACTAAAGTTTCACTAAAAAAGTTTCAGTTCCATAAAATGTTCTAGTTGATAAACAAAACCCTAAGTATGGTATTGGCTAATTTTTGAAGGTTATTGTAGTTTGTTTGTAGATAGATAGGCGTAGCCTCTATAAAAGAGAAGATGAGAGAAAATCGCTTACGATGATTTGATCATGTGCGACGCAGATTTACGGATGGGCCAGTCCGACGAGTAGAGCATATCAAATTAGGGCAAGTTAAAAGAGCGCAGGGGAGACCGAAGAAAACATGGATGGAGGTAATACGACAAGATATAGAGGCTAAAGGTCTTAGTGAAGGCATATTGCTCGATAGGAATGAGTAGAGAAAGCTGATCCATGTGCCCGATCCGACGTAATTCTCTTTTGGTTCATGTAGCTTACCCCAATACTTGGCACAAATGGCTTAGTTGTTGTTGTTGTTTTATGTAAATATCACATACATCTTCAAAGGAGTACAATGGTGGTATACCTGAAACTTCTCCAATTTGTGCCAGAGTAGTGGATGCTGCAGAGGTTGTAGTTGCTGACACTGGAGTTTAGGCAACTGTTGGCCTACTTGCTGAGTTTCCTCATTTGAACTTGATTAAGATTTTTGTTTTATTTTCTCTTGGTCTTTACTGTAGTTGTTTTTAAGTTGTTTCTGGGTTATACTTTTGAGCTGGGGAGTATAAATGTATTTGCATATAATTACTCTCAGTAATTGCTTTCGAGTTTGAGGCTGCATCCTTTTTTCTCAAAAGAATAATGCTTCGGAGTCGATACAAAGTATTAATACCAGTCATCACACATTATTCATCGTTAAAGTCCATGTCCACATGCAGCTCCAATGCCAGAAGTCATCTTCAAACTGAGGACAGTCAGTTAACTGAGGAAGGGCTTTCCTCGTTTTGAATCAAAGGCAATCCCATTATGTATTGTTCTAAGAAAGGTGCTCATGCTCTCCGAATGATTATTCGGCATACACAGCAAAAATGTGCTATTCTTCTCTAAAATTCTTAATATGATTCCTGAGAGAGAGAGAGAGAGAGAGAGAGAGAGAGAGTGAGAGAGAGAGAGCAAAGAAACATCCGGAGTAACTGAACGTAAATTTACAAGATCTCCTCTCATTAAATAAATTTTCCTCAACCTGTTTAGATAAGTTACAGATAATATTAACATTATCTTACTAGACTTTCCAGCAAAGGATTTTACAGGAGAGGTGATGCTGGAAGTCGAGGCAGCGGTAGTAAGAGATCAAGGTTCAACAACATATCAGATATAGTTTTCGGTCGACCACCCGATTGACCGATAGAAAATCAAGTTTTGATCACGGTCGATCGCCCGGTCGACCGGCTAAATACAGAGGACTACAGAATTGCTACTGGTTGACCGGTCGGTTGATCGACCAAACAATAGAGAGCTGGATTTTACAGTGGGTCGACTGCCCGATCAACCGACATAAGTGAAGAGTGGTCGATCGGCCTTCGACCAACACTCGTGTTTCAGCATATCTGTAAAATTAGATTTTCAGATTGACTTCCAGTTGGATTCCTAAAGGGATAAAGATTTCTGAAGACTTCTTTAATTAGAAAATCTAAAGAAATTCTTTAAGTATTTTTATTTTATTCTCTTAGGATTAAAATTTGTTTTCCTAAATAGATTAGGACTCTTTTAATTCTTTTGTTTTATTTTAAAAATTACGTGATAGTTTTCTAGTAGGAATAGTATTTTTCTTGTGAGGCTATAAAAAGCCATTGTATCCTTTATTTTGCATCCAACCATTATTTCAACCTTTGATATAGAAATTAAATTTTCTCTTTAAATTGCTGGTAGACTCGAGTTCTTATCATTTTGGTTATGGATTCGAGTACTGTGCTCGTGGACTCGAGTACGTTTGCTACTTGAAAGTTCTTTCAGGGTTCGTTAGCGCTAGAACGAGATCTAATCGGCGGCGTCCCGTCGGCGTCAAGTGGTATCAGAACTTTGGCAACTTTTCGACGATGGAAGGAGACGATAATAGATTGTAAGGCCTTTCCATAAGGATGTACACTACTGAAAGGAGGATCAGTGCTATCAAGTCAACCTTGGATAGCGTAGTCTAAGAAATCAAAAGATTGTCCCTCAAGATTGATGCTCGAATTCTAGCCGATGGTATGTACCATAGCGGACATGATTATCAATCAAATCAACCTCCACCATATCAATCTCTACTACAACAACCACAATTACTATATACGCTTACAACTATCAAAAAATCTACAACTTGTGTTGTTTAAAGATTATAGTGCGACAAAATGACCCCCGACACTACGCAACGATATTAAATATTTTATTTAAGGTGTTCAATCAAAAGTAAAGTATGCAACCTTATCATTGACAATGAAAGTTGCAAGAATCCTGTTCCTAGAGCACTTGTGGATTACTTGAAATTAGAGACGGAATCACATCCTCATTCTTACATCATTGGTTGGATCAAGAAACACCTCTCCATCAAGATAACAGTGTTAGATTTTAACATGAATAAGACAGGATCAATTGCCTCTGTGCATAAATATCAATATCATATATAATAGATTTTGAGATGGGGCTTTAAATAACATACCTTTTTCGAAGGATGATGAACAATACTCGGATTTGGATCTTCGCTGTAGGGAACGAGATGGAGAGTCTTCTCTCTGCTAAACCTAGCCTCCTATGGGTGGAGAATAATGTCTTGCTGCAGAGAGGGACTTCCTCTCTATATATAATCCTTTGATTAGTGGTATTCCCATAATACCCCTGACCCTAATTAGAGAGTGGTATCAGGTCCCACCGACCTTTACAACTTAGTGCACCTATTAGACACACCTAATATGCTGACTAACATAAATTGCACGTGTGTTATGGTATGGAATAGGAAATAGGGTATGAATCGAATCAGAAAATATCTTACAATCTCCTACTCGAGACGTACCCGACTAATTTTTTTTTGAAAAAATATTTATTTTGAAAAACTTTTATATCCCATATCACAATTTTATTTTTAAAAGCGAATGGTCATCCTTTGATTTTTGAAAAAAAACTCACACGTAAAATTTATCGTCAGTCATGATGCCCTCAAAGTATTGACACTCTACGACTAAGAGGATGACTAGCACGATTTGCGGACAAATTTTCGGACAAGCTTTATACTTTTGCCTAATTTATATTGTGGACTTTTGGGCTAGTTACCCTAACAGCTTTCGAGAGATACTTTATTAGTGGAGTTTAGTACGTATATGGCAAATGTACATGTAGTATGTATAATACATTTTCATAAGTGTCTTGCAACGTGTGCTTACCAGATACACGTCATCTCAATACTTAGACGACCGTCATGCGAATACTATCGCTCATATTGAGATGAAGCCTTAAGGTCATGGAGCCTACCCACGTCCAGCTTAAGCGATCTTGAGGATCTTCAGAAGTCTTCTCCAAAGGCATTTTATACTTTAACATGTCCAACTGCACAACTTTAACTTTAACATTATAAATGGGCATTTAATAATATCAGCTGAAATAAAATATCATATAATAACTACATGCCATCATAATAACTGTCTGAGAAAAATCTCATGAAACTGAAATATAAATGTACTAAAGTCACAAATGGCATTACTGAAAATTTGACATAAAACTCCCACTCAAAAAGACAATCACAGATATACTCCCACTCAGAAAAACAATAATCACGATGACCCTAGTACCTCCATGCATGCACAATGTCCCTGAAAGAGAGTCACTAAGAGTCTTTTGATAAGTGGGTCTGTAATATTCTCCAGTGTGGACTTATACACTATGTCAATGAGCAATGCATAATCTCACTCAGCTATCCGTTTACAAGACCAAAATATCACTATGTTGTATCAATAATTAAATCAAATATATAAGTCAAAATTGGCCTAATCAATCAATACATAATCTAACACTATAGAAGGTACTTTCTCTCCTAAGCTAAGGAGCTCTTGTCGGATCAAAATATAATGATAGATTCAAGAACAATATCATTTTATACTACAACATAAGATAATGAAAATTCAGGTATGGTGTTATTGAGCAATAATTTCTTAATCTTTCAGAAAACTATAGAAAGGTCTAGAGTTTTGATCATCCTGATCGATCTAGTCATAATATTCTCTCCCTCGATCAGACCTTACAACTTTCATCTTTTGATTCAATTGTCGCTTAACTCCTAATTGAAAAGTCTTGAAAACTTTAAGGAATCTGATTTCTTGTGGAGGAGAAAGACATGGACATAACGAAAGAAATCATTAATGAATATAATGAAATATCTACGAGAAGGGTGAGAAAATATGCCCAAAATGTTTATGCCATAACCTAGAGGACCGCAGGAAAAATCTAGAGCATACAAGAGGCAAAATATTATGATAAAGACTGGCACCTGATAAAATTGTTCATATGATGCATCTAATGTCAGTTTGAATGAATTATCAACCAGCAAATTAGAATCAACAAAATCACCATAGAGATGGATAATAAAACTAGATTCATTCAAATTAGCACTACAATCAGAATTCTTAAAAATGACATCATATCCAAAAGAAATTATTCTGAAACATAGATCAAAGTATGCTCAAAATGACACAAAAGATTTCTTTCAAATTTAAAACATGATAAGAATTTAAAACTTGTCTAAAAGTTTCTATGAACTCTATTATAGTGCCTACCCTTGACAGATCCCTCAAACTAATGCTTGATGATCCCAAGCAAATTCTTAGCATTCTCCTTCTCAGGAATTCCACCACTCATAATGGGGTCTATAGAAGACTTAATTATGAGAATACTCATCTTGTTGGCTTTAACCCATTTGTTGATGGACACCTGAGTTGTTGCCTTTTGAGCATCAGTAGCCGCTCAATAATGGGCTTGTCTTCAGCTAGCACAAAATTATAGTCAACAAACACAATACTATCTGGAGTTTCATCTTTCATGATGAATAATTTGAGTATGTCAAGGTCTTTATTCCAGTCAAATGCTTCTAAATTAAGGTGTGATCCATAACTGCAGCGGAAATTAATTCTTGATAGGATTAATATTTACTGACACATAATAAAATTATGTAATATGTATGCATTAATTCTTTACTGTCACGAACCTATCCGGGGTTAGGATGGTCGAGTCAGAGTGGCATTGTGTTCCTAGTTCATGCCTTTCCACTCTGTGGGTCCGACAATCAACAATTTAATCTTGTCTTTGGGCAATGACTAATTATTATTGTACCCAGTTGATGATAGAATCATGCTCAAGACTAGACTAATCACGTTCGATTCAATTATAGACACTTCCTATCCTTTGGGCTTAGGTTATCCTAATCTTACCGACATATGTAATCTATCTTACCCTACTAGGTTACTTAAAAATTCTGAATTAAGGTGTGATCCATAACTGTAACGGAAATAAATTCTTGACAGGATTAATATTTACTAACACATAATAAAATTATGTGAATATATATATGCATTAATTCTTTACTGTCACGAACCTATCCATGGTTAGGATGGTCGAGTCAGAGTGGCATTGTGTTCATGATTCATGCCTTTCCACTCTGCGGGTCTGACAATCAATAATTTAATCTTATTTTTGGGCCCAGTTGATGATAAAATCATGCTCAAGACTAGACAACCACGTTCGGTTCAATTACAGACACTTCCTATCCTTTGGGCTTAGAGTGGGTTATCCTAATCTTACCAACACATGTAGTCTATCTTACCCTACTAGGTTACTTAAAAATTCTATAATCACCTTTGGGTAATATATAAAACTTTAAATAACCTAGCACCACTGTCAATCTTAATGGGTCACAACTAGAGGGTCCCAAAATAAGAGTAAAACAAAATATGTTACTGAATAGTTTACCTTTTGATAGATCTACCTAGTTATATTAGGTTTTACTCAAATGATCGTTAATCTTATCTCACATAAATCCCATTGGAGATATTGTACTTTATGAAATGTGATGATATTTTCTTTCATCAATGAAACCTTAGTGAAAACCCTAAAAAAATTTAATTGAACATAAGCAATGACATTTACATTCACAATTTGATCAGAAAAATCACATTTACCTTAAGTTGTCAAAAACTTTACTAGGGTTGTCGATTATATAGGATAATAATACTTTCATGAACTTATGCGAAACTAATAGGAAACTTATATAAACTTAAAAAAAAATTATGATTGTATATACTGAATTTTAAGTATACTTGTATCTGTAGATCAAATTTGCTATTTAAGATTGGAATTAGTTCACTCGCAGAGTATGTGAATCTCATCTTTCATGGCATTACATGATTTCAAATAGCAACAATTAATATTTCAAATACATCTAATCAGATAAGAGAAACTGAAGTTAAATGAATTTCAACATCTCAATTACAAGTCCCCAAATAATATAAATTGGATTTGCAATACTATGATTCTCAACTTGAACAATTTCATAATAAAGGTATTTTAAACTGTAAGTAAACAAATGGCCAAATAGCTATACCTCTGAGAATTCATAACCAAATGGATACATAAGACATGAAATGTCTAGTCACCGTGATTATCATTGCGGTTGTACATATTTAATCAATATGCTATTTAATACCATTTGTGTTTCAGTCACAAAATCATAATTTAAAAATCTCCACAAAATCATAGTTTGAAAATCTTCACAATTTTTCAAGAAAACAATGTAGATTGATAATCCACATAATCGAACACTAATAGGGTCCAAATTTAATATTGAAACACATAAATAAAATACAAAATAAAATCTTCAAATTTACCACATACATCTAGTTCAAACAAACACTTTGGACACAGAAGAATATCACTGCCCCTTTTTTTTTTAATTTGAACACTGAAGTATGTGTATCTATGAAGATATCTTAACAAAAGAAGAGAAACTTATCTCTTTTATTGACATTTAAAATTCATCTTACTTGCATGCACAAAAGATGATGGGAGAATACTTGACGCGCCTTAATTATTTGAAAAATATCATTGATAAATTTCTTTATTCGGATTCAAAGAGATCAAATTTTTAATAAAAATGTTTAAATGAAAATCTCCAAGAAATACAAAATTGTTGCAATTTAAAAATACTCATGTATAGATAATATTTAAAACTCAAATATAGTTCTCGTGAATAGATAATTTAAAATTGCCAAGATATCTTTTCATAACCTTCACATGAAATTCTAGAATAATTTCCCATAAATTCAGAAAATCCAACCTGAGAGAGATTATTCTCTTGCCAAATCAACTACTCATTGGGATTCATATCTTTTAGATAAAATTATCCAATCTACCGGTCTCAGTCCATAACTTTGTTATTTATTATCAAAATAAGAGATAATATTATAAGAGATTTTTTAAACTAAAAGATAATTAAGATAGGAAAGAGAACTTATCTCATTCCTAACCCAAACAACATATTTAGTGTTCATCTACAAAATTAATTGTCACAAGGGACTCTTTGGATAATTTTTATTTTTGAAAAGATTAAATTTGAAATGTCATAGACAAAGCATACTGGGATATGATCCGAAAATAATCAATTCAATAATCGAAAAATAATCAATTCCTCAAAATTCACGTCTAAAGGCCAATAAATAATTTTAAAAAATAAACAAAACCTAGATCCTCCCAATAACAGCAGCCTCTTCAAAAAAGCAGGAAGAAGAAAAACAAAATAAATTATTTAAAAGACTGAAAAAAACAACCATACTCAAAATTAATTCCTCAGCAGTCCTCATCTCTTTCGATCTATCCTTTTTTATTCAGAGTTACAACATAATACTTCTCAATCAAAATTAACAATAATCATACATGATTAGATCCTAAAACATAGATAGCATAGCAAGGCTCTGATAACACTTGTTAGATTTTAACATGAATAAGACAGGATCAATTGCCTCTATGCATAGATATCAATATCATGTATAATAGATTTTGAGATGGGACTTTAAATAATATACCTTTTCGAAGGATGATGAACTATACCCAGATCTGGATTTTCATTGTAGGTAACGAGATGAAGAGCCTTCTCTCTGCTAAACTTAGCCTCCTATGGGTGGAGAATAATACCTTGCGGCAGAGAAGGACTTCCTCTATATATATAATCCTTTAATTAGTGGCATTCCTATAATGCCTAATCCTAATTAGAGAGTAGTACCAGGTCTCACCGACCTTTACAACTTATTACACATATTAGACACACCTAATATGTTGACTAACATAAATTGCACGTGTGTTATGATACGGGATAAGAAATAGGGTATGAATCGAATCAGGAAATATCTTACAAACAGATCTTTGTCATGTTACTATTTTAATTGGCAAGTTTTATCAAGATTTTGTTACTTGTGATGTTATTGATATGGATGCATGTCACATAGTTTTGGAGAGATCATGGAAACATGATGTTGATACTACCCATAGAGGTAAAAAGAATATCTATGTGTTCTCTTGGAAGGGTAAAAGAGTTTTCATGAGGCCAATTCCACCCGTCCCAAAGCCTATACAAAAAGAGGAGCCTAAATTCATATTCATATGCAATCGAGGTGAGTCTTTAGTGGAGTCAAAGGAAACAAAGTAGGGATTTGCTTTATTAGTCAAGGAAGAAGTTACCCCACCTGCTGAAATTGATGAGAAGATGAAATTATTGTTTGGAGAGTTCAAAGAAGTCGTTGGTGGCAAACTTTTGAAAGGATTCCCACCTATGAGAGATATTCAACATCATGTGTAATATCCTGATTCCAAAATACGTATCCTTTTACGATTTCGGATGCTTTATTCATACACGAGTTATTTCATGTACGTTATTTATTCAGTTTAACCTGAAATTTGTACATAAGACTTTGTACCAGCACTAGATTCTACCCCAGAAATTTCACAGATTTTTTAAAATAATTATTTAATTAAATATTTTCTCTCTTCTTCTATTTTCTTGTTCTTTATTCTTAAAATTCATTTTCTTTTTCAAGTTTCTTCATTTTTATTTTTATATTATTTTTTATGGGACATTTACAACATAACCCCCTAACAAATTACTATTTCCATTTCCATTTCCTTTTCTTTTTCTTTTTCCTTTTCTTTTCCTTTTCAGATTTTTCCAGAAGCTTCTTGGCTTCTCCAAAAAGCCAAGTTTTTTTGGCTTCTCAAAGAAGCCTCCTCCCTTCCTTATCTTCCCCCTCACCTGCTTAATATATGGCCGGGCACCTCTGTTGGCCCAAGGTTACAATCACCCGTTTTTAGTGTGTTTTGATGATTACAAAACATATTAGTTATTTGTACTAATATCAATTGTTGTTTAAGTGTGTTTCAGGTTTCTATCTCAAATAGATGTCTTCTTCCCTAAAGGAAGGTGCTTTGGACTCAAGACAACTCAATTTGGGCTCAAGATGCAAAATTGAAAATCATGTGGAGATAGCCCCTCTTGAAGCCTTGAAGTCCCTAGAACATTGTAAGAATAGAATGTTAAAGTTTGAGTGTAGGATATTTGGCTTTAGGATACACACACATTATTCTTTACGAATTCTATGCTTTAAAAACGTTTGTTTCTAAGTTTTATGCCTTAGTTTATATATACATGTATCCAACTTGTTACATTTTGAATATCTTGTTTAAAACATGTGTATAAACTATTTCTTGCATAATACTTAGTTGTAAGTAGTTCAAAATATTTTTACAAAAATTTCCAACTTCATAAACTGCCAGTTTTTCTGCTTCAGGCAAGTCCGGCCGACCGCCCGGTCGACCGGCGCCTGTGTCAGGACATGCACGGTCTGTGCATGTCTGTCGGTCGACCGGCCGGTCGACCCGACTGTTAACATTTGCTCTCGGGTTTTCTGGGTCGACCGCCCGGTCGACCGAGAGAAGGAAACTGTGTTTTATCAAAGAAGACGGTCGACCGGACGGTCGACCAGAGCCCAACGGCTCTTTGCCAACAAGGCGACGGTCGACCGACCCGGTCGACCGCCAAGCCTGCAAAAGCCAACGGCTCTTCCCTCTTTGGTGCAATTCTAAAAAGTGTTTTTTATTTTCTGTTTTAACAGACTTTTTGAGAGTTGTTGGAGACCTTTTACAGGTCAAATTAGGTGTAAAGAAAATGGTTTTAACATATTCTTTCCTTATAAATAGAGGGAAATAGGTCCTCATTATTTACCAAGAAAAATCCTCTAGTTTTCAAAGTTTTCAAAAGAGAAAAGAAAAGTGTTTAAGCTCTCCATTTCCAATTCTTTCTTGAGCTATTTTTCAGTTGTGTTCCCTTGCAAAATCATCTCTGCAACTGAGTTTTTTCTCACTACACTTCATAGAGCCAAAAATCCCTAACTCATTCTATAGTGAAGTTGTAAAAAGAGTGAGAGTGTTGTAAAAGAGTTTGGTGATCTTGTTGTGATCACTCTTGTTCTTGTTCCTCTTCTTGTTCTTGTGGAGACACCTCTTCAGTAGAGGTTATTGTACTTGGTGGAGCTCGTTGCTCGGGTCTTCGGTAGACCGTTGTAATTGTCTTCGGTGGATAGTGAAAACCCTTCACGGAGGTGAAGGCGGGGAGTAGAGCGGTGGCTCGAACCTCGAAACAATTCTTGTGTTTGCGATTGCCTTGTGTCATTCTTGCTTTAAATTTCCTTTGCTCTCTATTGCTTTCATTTAATTGCTTGAGTTCTAACTTTCTTTCCTTGTGCAATTGGTTCTAGTTTGTTACACTTGTCATACTTGTGATATTTATCTTGTGTGCACTTCATCATTGCATATTTTTCATCTCTTGTTCGATCATTTCTCATACAACAAGGTTGCATTGCGCACCTCTAACCCATTCAAGGGGAATTGGGAGGAAGGAGTTCAGAACCTCTCACGGGGTATTCGGCTCTTAGTCTTGTTTTGAGAGATCGTTGCATCATTCATCATACTTAGTTTTAAAAAGATTGTTAGATTAGCAATAACACCTATTCACCCCCCCTCTAGGTGTTTTTTCAACCTCCCTCGCTCCCTCCACCTTTCTCTGTAGAAAATCACCAAAAACCCCTCCAAAAATTTTCTAAAAATCATATAACCCTACCACCACCTTCTACAACTATTCTATCACTACTGTAACCTCTCTACTACCTTTCATAACTGCTCCAAATTTTCTTCAACACGTTCTCTCTCTAAAAAGTGGCCAAAAAATCACTTTCTCTGTCTAAAAATATTTATTTTCTCTTTCTAAAAATCCTAAAAAAATATTATATCACCATGGATAATTCTACAACACCCTAATATCATCTCTAGACCTCCAAATATCTCTCCTATTTTTCCCAAATTTTTCCTCTCTCTAAAACCCAAAAAGGCACTTTCTCTCTCCTCTCTCTAATATCTCTCTAGATTTTCTCTCTCCTCCCTCCGTAACTCTTTGGACGGCTACTGTAGATGGCTTCACCTTACTCTCCTCTACTTTCCATGATTTTGTTCTATTTTTTCTCTCTCTAAAATGCCCTAAAATAGCACTTTCTCTCTCCTACACTTTCTCTCTTTATATTTCTCACTCCCTCTCCTTCATGCTTCAGGATTCCAGCCACCAGGGGCTCCACCATCCGGTCCTCCACCCTACTACACCATCCACTCCATCAAACTCTCTTTCTTTCTCCTAAAAACCCACTTTTCTCTCTCCACCATGTTTTTCTCTCTCTAAAATCCCACACCTCCACTTCCTCCACCCTTGGCCGCCAGCACCCTTCCTCCTCATCTCTCTCTCCACCACCTAACACCACCAAGACCACTTCCAAATCCCTTTTCTCACTCCTCCAAACAAAAACCCTAATTTTCTCTCTCTAGAAAAATTTTCCTCTTCCTTTCATTTTCTCTCTCTTTCTCTTTCCCTCTTAATGGATCTAAATCCTCACCCATTAACCCATTAGTCTAGTCACTTATGTTATTGGGTCTGGGTATTTGGATCTTAACCCAACCCAATAAGCGACCCAAACCCGCTTCTAAATTAATGAAGTATTCAGGCGATATCTGAAGCATTCGAAGTCCGAATTGGACGATTCTGGAGACATTGTGATCGTAGAGAGATGGATTACATCCTAGTAATAGCTATGTGAGTGTTTTTTTATAAATTATATTTTATCATGTTTAATTAAATGAATTGATTGTTTTACTTAATAAATCGTGATTATCGGTGAATAACTGTAAATATTATTTAATAAATTGTAATTATCAGAAAATTACTGTAATTAGAATGTACATGATTGTTTCATAAACATAATCAATAACACAATAATAATATATTGTGTTTCTTGATTTATTATAATATATAAATCAATTATCTAAATATCGGGATTAATAAGTTAATAATTTTAATAAGTAAATTATTAATAAATTGATAATTAGAATATATAATTATATATAATAATTTTGTGATTTTGATCATATTAATAATATTATTACAAATAGTGATATCTGACAATCGATTATATGGTATGACCATCGTTACCTGAGTCACACTGGACACTATTATTTATATATTTTGATATCACTTTATCTGAATTATATTAATTGTATATTCATGTACATCTGTTATATAGATATTATATTATACTAAACATTAGTATTCATATACTTGGAGTACTGTAACATGAATATACTATCATACCGAACACTGTTATTTCATTACTGTATCATCGTTACATGATCACTGATCGAGTTCAAACTTGCACACAGAAAATATAAAATTTCAGAATTCTTTAACAATAGTGTAAGGTATTCAATGCTACCGCAATAGCAAGTGGCTATGCAGGTCGTGATCCTCAAAGAGAGACTAGCGATGGAAGATTTTTGCAAGTTCTCTTTTAAGTTACAAAAAATGGCTAAAGTTCTTCTTTTAGTTCTTGAAAAGAAAAAGAAAATAAGTTATGTTAAATTGTGAAAATGTTAGATTGAGAAGGTGGAGAAAAATAGAAAATGATTTTATATAAAGAAAGTGAAAAATAATAGAGATTTGGTGATGGAGGTGATCTAAACTAAAAATTAAAAGAAAAGAAAGAAAACCTAAAAGAAATACTTACCTTTTTCGGTTGATGACTTACTTGAAATCCTTACATGTTTACCTTAATCTGGAGGCGATCGGCGCATAACTCATAAGATTAACTCAGTTCCAATTCACATTACATCATCAAGGCTTCTTCGATAAGCATGAAATGATATAAACATAGAGAAGAATCCATCATGAGCTATCGATGACACTCGCTAAGGTAAAGAATACTGATGCTATTTGATTCACTTGGACTATCAACAAAACCGAAAGAGGAAAAGTAGAAAGAAGAAGAACAAAACGAAAATAAAAGAAGAATATAAAAAAGTTACCTTTTATTGCTTGTAGAAACGATGGAAGAAAGGAGGAGGTTACATCGGTGTCACTCTTAACATAAATCTTTCTCTCTTACTTGCATGAATCTTAGTCTAACCTATGCTTACAAAGAAATAAAAATTACATAAAATGAAAATAAAAACCTACACTAAAAAGAATGAAAAACTGGCCCAAGAATCTATCTCTGCTTGATCGTTCCTCTGCCTCTGATGTGTGGGGTATTTATAGGATAGAAATATAGGAAAATGAGTCTAAAGATAAGGGGAGCTGGCTATTTCTGAATTTGAATCCTCCTCTTATCTCCAAACTTAATTTGATGTGGATATTCAATTCTGATCTGCTGTAACACCCGCTCCCGGAATACGTACTTAGTTGCGTATTCAGATTTTTTGATTGTATTTTTCGATTTACTTCCTGTATTGTTTTGTATTATGAATTGTTTATATGATCGTTTTGTCTTGGTTCCGGATTCACGGACTCGGAGTCAGCCCTAGTCTGAACCGAGGACCCGATCCTAGAGTATTGCTCGATTTAGACATTCTGGTATTCCGATTTAACCGATTTCAGTTTTAAACATCATTTTCCAATATTTTAAATTTTCTATGATTTTCTGGAATTTTCCTGAATTAAATTGAAAATCCTCAAAACCGGTGTCGACCAGTACTGCTGACCGATTCCCGGATTTTTAATTTACAAACGGATTGGAATTACTAAAATTTCCTTTTTACATTATTTCTTAAAATCACATTTCCTATCTAAATACTTTTTCTGAGGATTTTATGAATTTATGAAAATTCCACCGGATTCGGTGTCGGCCAGTATCGCTGGTTGATTCCAGGATTTTTAGTTTACAATCGGAATTGAATTTCTAAATTCCGCTTTCGCATTGTATCTTAGAATCGTATTTTCTTCCTTACTACATTTTCTGGGATTTTTCAGAATTTATCAAAATCCGCCGACCCGGTGTAGACCGGTATCGGCGGTTGACTTCTGGATTTTTAATTTGAAAACGAGATTTTATTTCTGAAAACCGATTTCATATTATTCCTCAGGATGACGTTTTCTACCTCCGGGTAATTTTTGGGATTTTCCGGAACAGTCGATTTTTCGCGACCATATTATAATATTATTATTTTTATCTTTTCTTTCTTTCTTTCTTTCTTTCCTTTTCTTTTCCCTCAACCGACTTCACCAACGCCACCTCACCCCCCTCATTTAATTCCCTCTCCCATCAATCCATCTCTCCATCACATCCCCCTCCTCTTCTTTTTCTTTTCTTTTCTTTTTCTTTTCCCTTATTTTTTCTTTCTCCTTTCTTTTCTCTTTTCTCTTCTTCTTCTTTTCCTCCCTCTCCATTGGCAGCCGTCACCCAACCAGCCACCACCGCCGGCGCCTCTGGCCACCACGACGCCGGCGAGGGACCCAAAGCCCGGCCATCTCCTTCCCCTCTCTCTCTTTTTCTTTTCCTTTCTTTCCTTTTCTTTTCTTTCCATTTTCTTCCTCACCTTGGATCCGACCACCTCCACATCGTCGGCCTCTCCTCTTCTCCTCTGGCGCCCCGGCAAGGGTTGACCGCCGCCAGCGCGACGCCGGCGGCCTTGGGCGCGGCCAGGGGGCCTCCTGGCCCCCTGTGCGCTTGTGTGGAGGGGGCAGCAGCCCCCTCCTCCTTCTCCTCCCTGGGGTGGCCGGCGCCACCCCAGTTCTGGGCGCCGCCGGCGGTGTGCCGGCGGCCGTGGGCGGCCGGGGCCCGCCTGGGCCCCCTGTGCGTGGGCTGAGGGGGGCAACATCCCCCCTCTCCATCTCTGTTGAGGGGCAACAGCCCCCTCTTTCTCCCTCTCTCTCTCCTGGGGAGTGGCCGGCGCCACTCCCCCTGCCGGCAGCCGGCGCCGCCCGCGGCCAGGCCGAGCGCCCCCAGAGGGGGCGCTGTGTGTGAGCTGGAGGGGGGCAACAGCCCCCCTTCTCTCTGTTTCTCTCCCCTGTCTTTCTCTCTCTCTCTCCTGAATTCTCTCTCTCTCTCCTCTCTGTTCTCTCTCTCTCTCCTATCCTTTTTCTCTCTCTCCTGCCCTTTTCTCTCTCTCTTCTCTCTCTCCCCTGTTAACTCTCTCTCTCTCTCTCATGTTATCCCTTTCTCTCTCTCCAAATTATCTCTCTCTTTAGATCTCCCTCCTCTCTGTTATTTGCTGACGCGGATCTCACCCCCGCGTGCAGGCGACCTCTTTAAACGCGGCCTTCGCGTTATTGTATCGACACGACGCGGAGCTAATACCCGCGTCTGTGATCTCCTCGTGCTAACGCGATGCGGAACCCACGACCGCGTCCGCGTTCTCTTCGCGTCCTGATTTGAACGCGGGTCTCGAACCCCGCGTTTGTGGCATCTTCGCGACGCGACTACCCGCGTCTATGATTACCGCGTCTGCTATTCCCGCGACGCGACTCCCCCTCTGCGACCCCCCCGTCTCATAAGCCCGCGTCTCCCTGTGTCTCTTTCTCTCTCTAGGTTTCTCCCCTTTCTCTCTCTAACTCTTTCTCTCTCCTCTTCACTTTCTCTCTCTCTCTATATATATATTATATTTTATGGCGCGTGTGCGAGTTCCCGGGATTTCGGAGTTTCCAGCTTTTCCGAAGATTTAGGCGAGTGCTCTCGGCTCTCGCCTCCATTTGGGTTTCCCGCTTCGTCGGGTCGACATTGTATGCGCCGGAAAAAGAAAGAGGGAATTGCTGTAAAGATTTCTTTGAATCAGATGAAAAGATTACAACAAGACTTTTCCTTCCAGTTACAAGGGAGGGAGGATGTTGAAGCTTGAATCCCCCCTTTGTTTAATGCTGGGTTCTTCGTGTGGCTGTGGAAGTGAATCTTGTTCTCCGTTGACCAGATGACCGTCCTGGACCGTCGGGGGTCTTCTTTGGTCGGTAGAAAGAGTAACTCAGCTCCGTCTACCAAAACTCTCAAAGAGGAGGTAGGCGAAGAGCGGCTAGTACTCAGTAAGCTCGCTGAAGAGTCTCCTCCCTCTGTCTGTTGTTGAAGTCGTGCTTCCCTCTTGATGATCCTCTTGCCTGGATTTGATCGATCTTGATGATGCCTTGACCTTCTTAATTCTCGACCTTTCCAAAGCTTCGATCCCCTCTTCATAGCAAACAAGGCTATTTATAGGGGTCTCAGGGGGTGAAGTGCCTCCTGAAAACGCTCCCGAATGAGGGGCCACTACCCGCTACATGCGCGGTGACTGGCCCCGCAATCAGGGCAGTTGCAACTGAGACGCGGGCGTTGAGCCAAACGCGCCTTGAAGTTTGAGACGCGGGCGTCGAGCCAAACGCGCCCTGAAGTTGAGACGCGGGCGTCGAGCCAACGTGCCTTAATGCTGAGACGCGGGCTTCGGGCCTTCACGTCTGGACGCTGAGGCGCAGGCGTCGGGCCGACGCGCCTTGATGCTGAGACGCGGGCTTCGGGCCGACGCGTCTGGACGTTGAGACGCGGGTGTAGAGCCAACGCGTCTTAATGCTGAGACGCGGGCCTCGATTCCTCGCGTCTAGAGCTTGAGACTCTGCTTCCTTAATGGCTTGTCTGTTAGTCATTTTTAGACAGCCTACAGAACCCCCTCCAAAGTTTCTGATATTCCGCAGTTGAATGGGACGGATTTCGGAATACTTTGGATCTTAGCCGTGTTCGCCTCTATGACTGGACTGTTGATGCTTCGGGCTTGATCTTATCTGGAATTGGTCTTCGTGAGTGTACTGTTGAACTCTTTGAAGCCGTCAGAGTTGATCGTGTTGAGTGTCTAGATACACAGTCTAGACCTCCCCGATTGCTTTTAGTCTGTCACGGGTGCGCTTTTGGCCGGGAGTGGTTGGTTGTCTGTTTGCGTCAGTGTTGAACTGACTTGCAGAAGCAGGAGACTGGACGCAGGTTCCCTTTTGAAAAAGCAGAGACTGCTTTAAAGACGCGACTTCCATGGGGTAGACGCGATGTTTGGCCCGTTTGAGGGACGCGGACTTTGGAGAGACGCATCTCTTGAAATGCAGACGCGATTTTCTGGGTGCATTTATGATGATGCTGACGGGGCATGTCCACCGAAGAGCCGCGTACTTTGGGGCGCGCACCTTGCGCCATGTCATGATTACGCCGCCAGCTGGCCTGGGGAAATGGTGAGATTTCGCCTTTTGGCGCGCGGATCTCCCGGTTCATTAAATGAACTGCTCCACGTGTCAACTTCTGACTTTGGCGGGGTCGCGACGCATGATCTTCCCTGTTCAAACAATGATTTGGCTCCACGCGTCAGGCAGCGATTCGCTTCAGCGTTTATTGGGCCAAACGCTGCGTATCTTCGCGAATCTCTGTGCCTATAAAAGGCAACAGTTAGAGAGAGACACATCTTCTTCTCCGAACGCATTTGTTGAGAAAAAAGAGCTTCCCTCCTCTTGTTTGTTCATCTGTCCATCTTCGAACTCGGATTTCTGAACATCGATGGCTCCCAAGACGAAACCGACTGCATCATCCTCAAGGGCGACCGTCGCCGAGGCTGAGAGAGATGCTTCCTCTGCGCAGGAGGGTGTTTTTTCGAGGTAAAAATGTACCTTCGGCGTGGGTTCCGCCATTAAAACATGTTCATAGAACCCTAAGAACCTTTAACACAAGATCGTGTTAATTCTCGGACGCTGTCCTTGAGATGATAACCGGGGCGCGGGCCTGATGATCCGACGCTGGTGAACTCTGCATTTTGGATCCTTCACTTAGAACATTTCTAATTGTGAAGGTCTCTGGACGCGATTTGCAGAACGCGGATTTGATCCATGCGTTCTGTGCCGCGTTTTGTGCCATCAGGCGCCGATTTGATGAATCTGGCGTCTGAGTCCAAGCACTTTGAAATTTCACAAGTCTTGGTTTGCAGAACGCGGATTTGATCCTTGCGTTCTGTGTCTTCAACCGCCGATTTTGTAGAATCTGACGTTTGAGTCCAAGTACTTAGAATTTTCATCAGTCTTGGTTTGCAGAACGCGGCTTTGCAGGTCTGGACGCGGATTCGAAAAATTCCTGCGTCCAGTATCTCTTCTGCGTTTTGGTGCAAGTTCGCAGGTCTGGACGCGGATGATAACTCCTGCGTCCAGTGTCTCGGCTGCGTTTTGAATTATGAACACTTAGCGTCTTCCCTTATTTTTGGCAAAGTATCTGACCCAGTGTCTTTTTCTTTTGCAGTGCCGCATGTTTCAGGTTCACTTGCTAAGATGCACCACTTTGGACGCGTGGGTGGTGCCGACCACCGTCTGACTTTTGCACTGCGAAGGACCATACCTGTGACTGCTGACAGGTCGCCAGTTCGCAGGGAAATGATTGCCCATGTTAATGAGAGGACTTCTCGGGTGCTCATGACCGATGCAGTCTTCGCAACGGATACCCACATCATCAGCTGGAGAAGCTGCTTTCTTCTTCTTTGGAGATCATGTCAGCGACGGTGGCAACCCAATGTATGACGGGAATTACAGGTGGCTCCGTCAGATAGGGGAGAGGAGATACTTCCTTCCAGCCATGGAGAGGATGCTCCCGTTGTCTTATCTCCAACATCTGTCCGTCCTTCGGAAGATGAAGTGGGACGTGTCCCGGGATATCTCTGAGATTACCCTTGGTAATTTCAAATCCCAGAACGTATACCGTCATGATTGCCATGACCGGGCGGTCCTCGGCTTGTTTCCCGGGTCACGCAAGTCTGAGCTTCCAGTCGGAGAGATCCCGCGGCTTGCCACCACCTTCCTCAATTCGTTCATAGAAGCAGAGGGTGATTATCCGGCCAAGTTCCATTTGCCAGGATGGGTCCACTCCACGGAGAATTCTTGGTGGGGCAGGATGGTGGGTTTCGCCCTCTCCGATCTTGGAGATCTGCTTGAGCACGTGGGATTATACTCAGCAGTCAGGGCCGTTCAATGGGGCATCCCAACGAGCTCTCACAACTTCTTCGGGATCTTGGAGCGCTACAACCCTCAGACGGGGACATTCTTTACCCCGGTTGGAGAAATGGGCCTTGCACTGCATGAGTTGCATGAGGTCTCGGGGCTGGTGATGGGGGAGTTCCCTTATGAAGAATATGTCCCGACTGCTAGGGAGCTTGACCTTATAAAGAAGGATTCCCCTGAGGTGTACGAGACCTATTGGGAAGTGATGTGCCACTTCCATATTTGTGGTCAGGTAACCGGTTGGAGGACGCATGGAGTTAGGCATCTATCCTGGGCCAATTACTTATTCAGCAACGTCAGCAAGAAGGATCATTCGATAACTCGACTGGCTCCCCTCTCTGAACAGGGAGTTGACGACATGGTCGCACAAGCTTCTGAGGGCTTTTACACCACTGGGTCGAACGAGGACGGCTTCGAACCTGATACGCTTTTCGAAAGCTATCATCATCGGGCCCGGGCTTCTATCTCTAGTCGAGCGCTGTTGGCAGGCTTCTTGATGCTGTTGTTGAAGCGTTGTGTGGTACCTACACGGCCACATGAAGTCATTATTGCCGACGTGGTGTACCCAGCAGTGCTCCTGGCCCATGGCCGTCCTATAGCCCTTCTTCCGGCCGTGGCGGCTGGCATTCAGAGCGGGTTGCGGGCGTTAGCCAAGAGACTATGCGAGGCTCCAAGGACTGTCGACTCTCAAGGCAAGCCGTATGTTGACTCAGAGGAAACCCGACGGCAAGGCGCCCCAACCCCCGAATCGAGTTGCCTTACACGTATCTCATGGCCTGGTACGTGATGCATTGCCCTTCTTTGATGACAACGGCGCGTGGGAGCACGAGTCCTGTCCCTTTTGTGAGGCGGCTGGAAAACTCGGATTGGAGTGACACCTATATATATTATATTCGGAGACGTCTCTCAAATGCCGCCAATTACCAGCTCAACCGCTGCTTCGCTGGGATTCCTGGTGCATCTTTTGGTGAGCAATTCACTGATTCTATAGGTCGGGATGACCTCACCCAACTGTCCGCGGGAGTCTTCCGGTGGTTGATCAACATACGACCAGGATACGTATTGTTTCGCCAAGGGACTTCCTGCACTATCGAACCGTATATGCCAAGTCGTTTTGCCCGACAGTTTGGCTATGCTCAGCTTTATGTCGGCAATCCGAATACACAACTTGCCTTCAATGGAATTTGTGCGAAGGTGCTCGAGCCTGGTACTATAGCGTGGCTGGGGGACAGAGGCAACTTTCCGTTTGCCCGTCGAGGAACCGAAGAACCTTACCAGCTTCACTTTCTGCACCTGGTATTCTCGGGTAAACCAGTCACCGGATTTTGCCCCCGGGTATACGGGTATTGAGGGCATTAATGCATGTCTCAAAACACAGTCGAAGTCTGGCAAACGCTCGCACATGATCACCCAGTATTTAAGGGTCCAGAAAGAGCTGGAGAGAGCATCTCAGAGAGAAGCTGAGGGAGGCTCAAGAGAGGAGCTCCGAGTAACCCGGAGTAGAACCAAGCTAGGGCCACAGGAGGGGCCCTCTACCGCCAAGGCTCAAGAATTGGTGAGTAAGCGCCGTCGGGGTCCCACTTCAACTGCTGGTCCTGTTTCGAAGAGGGCTCGGAGGGACTTAGCAACGGAAGTCTCTCCCTCAGAAGACATTTCTGCTGGAGTTGAGGACTGTCCTGAAGACCTCTTTGTCATGGTTGAGGAACCGCCAGAGGATAGAGATCTCCCCAGTTTAATTCGTGCTCCTAGGTCGCACAGAGGGACCTGTAAGATTGCAGAAGAGGGGGAATTGGTTGACAAACCCACTATAGCTGACGAGGAGAACAGCTCGTGGGAGGGAATGTCCAGATTCCAGGGTTCTCAGCTCGCCCGAGCCTTCTTCTGCTCGTGAAGGGAGAGACAAGGCACAACGGTCAGGGCTCCTAGCGTCTTCATTTCCAGCGCTCGGATAATCGACCCTAGTCCTACCACTGGGGTGATTGGTGGCAAGGCCCCGTCACCGAGGACCTTTGCGTTGAACTGTCGTCTTCCGCGTCTGATACGGAAAGCGACTTTGAAGATAAAGTCGGCTACGGCCATGAACCCGCTTTTCCTGACCCGAGCAAGTTCTCACACATCTCGGAGGGGAAAATATACGGGGGCGAATCATCGACTGCGTTACCGCTGGCGATAATCGCTGCTGAAGGTACAACTTCCTCGCATGTCGAGGCGATAGAAACAGAGTTGACCCAGCCCAAGGGGATTGAGGCTTCGGCCGCTGAGATAACCTCGGAGGGGGTAGCTGTTGAAGTTGGGGAGCCTTCCCCTTTGCCAGGAGGGGAAACAACCATTGAGGCTGAGGAGGCTCTCACTCCGCCGGTGGAGAAGGCTACTGCTGAAGCTGGGGAGACTCCCATTCTACAGGACTCGACGCCTCTGGACCTCGAACCTAGTAAGGCAGCTCTGACTGAGGGGGCTCAGGTGGGGAGTCCGACGATCGGCACCCTTCCAGAAGGCCACACAGCTCAATTCTCGGTGGAAGTTTCTGAAGAGGTTGTGCTTACAACTCCTTCATTGGTCGTGGAAGCTCCTGCAGAGGCAGCGCTCCAGGAAGCGCCAGTGGGTAGTCTTTCTCTTGCCACATCGACGGCCGCACGGCTCTTGTGCGAGAAGACCCGCCCTATATCCCTTATCCCGTGACAGAAAAGGGTCGGGAAGCTTCTTAGGTGGTGAAGACATGGGGGAGCTGGCACGTCAGATGGTGCAACAATTCTTCACCTCGATGGGATCATGTATTGATCTCATCTTCCGTGGACACAGCACCTTCCAGTTCGCCCAGAGGCTTCTTGAAAATATGGCCGTGAGCGTCGAATTGGCGGGAGGCCCTTCACTTGCCAGGGCATGCTGCGGTGGTAGAGCAACTTGGAGATAACCTGCGGGAGCTGGAATCTTTGGAAGATGCTGGCTCTTTTGATGAAGCCCAGGCCACCTTGACTAGGCTCCTAGCTGATCAGGAACGGGAGCGACAGGAGGCGGAGGCACAAATCGCTGCCGAGATCCGCGACCTTGAATATTCCAAGGCTGAATTTCAGAAATTAGCCGGAGATTCGAGAGAATCTGAGCTTAGTGTGCAGAGCACGGAGCAAGTCATCCTCAGAACTCGGGATATTATCGCCAAGGCGGAAGCTGTTCTTGCGCTAAATGAGGAGAAACTTGTTTCCCTCAAAAGGAGCTTGAGGAGCAACGGGCTGCTACGGCGCGTGCTGAAGAGAGTCTATCCCTACAATCTTCCAGGGTAGAATCTCTGCGGATGCAGCTGGCTGCCAGAAATTTCTTATCTGAGGCGAGCTGCGGGACCGGGCTATCATGGAGGCTGAGAGGACGCGCCAGCATGAGATTCACCGCCTTAGGGAACAAATCCGTTCCTTGGCGAACCAGGACATTTAGCCTTCTTTTCTTTTTTTTTTTGTAAAGAAAAGGGACACTCTATTTATTAGAGAGTGTTTGTATCCACTTCTATCATTTTTTGATAAGTGTTTGTATCCACTTCTATCATTTTTTGATATAATAGAAGTTTTCTTAAAGCTTTTGTCCCAATTTCTTTGTCCTGTTGTGGATGAGTCCAACTCTTGATCACTAGTCGTGATTACTGAACTTAGGTAGGACTAAGTTCTTTTAATGAGACGCGGTCTTGGCGAGACGCGGCATTAATCCCATAGAATGAGACGTGGCATTAATCTATGGGGACTTAGATTTCACCAAGTCTTTTTGACGAGCGCAGCGTCGATCACAGGGTGAGCGCGGTCGTCAGTCTACCGGAACTTAGATTTTACTAAGTCCTTTTACTGAGACGCAGCGTCAATCATAAAGTGAGACGCGGTCATCATTTCATAAGAACTTAGATTCTACTAAGTCCTTTTGATGAGACGCGGCGTCAATCACAAATCGGAACGTGGTCTCCTTGATGAGATGCGGCGTCAATCAAAAGATGAGACGCGGCATTGATCCGTAAAGTAAGACGCGGCTGTCAGTTCTTGGGGTGAGACGCAGCGTCAATCACAAGGTGAGACGCAGCTCTGAATAACGCAAATCTGTCTTGCGCGGATCGGGCAGACGCAAGAGATGCAGCCTTGTCTGCTGAAGGGACGCGGCTTTCCCATCTGCGTTTAATGTGATCTGACTCAAGATTTTAGGAGATCTTTGCTCGTCAGGTCTTCACTGTCGATTGGGATTCCGAGTCATCCGTTGATTCCCAAGGCAGTTATCCACGCGTCAACTCCTCATTGGACTCAGGAGTTACTGCCCTTAAATGCAAAACCGACGCGGGCGGTTGAAAACCGGCGCTTGCGACGGTTTCCAAAGCGGCGTTCCACGCGTCAATCCTTCACTGGGCTTTGACAATCGTGCGTGACGGTTCCAATTAACGCCCCATTAATGGCAGTTATTAGGGCCTGCCTATAAATAGGGTGCGCTCCCCTTCTATAATCCAAGCTTGGATTATTTCTCTTTGGATTGCTCTGAGAAGTCCCACCTTCTTCAGAAAAGAGTTTCTTGATAGGGATTCCGTCTCCATGGATGAAGGTAATTCCAAGGATGAAGATGACCCAGAGCTCTCACGCTTCGGTTTGGTCTCTTCAAGAAGAACCCCCTCTCGGATCATCTTGGACGCCTGCGTTTGGGTGCAGAGAGGCCAACTCTGGCCAGAGGTCTCTGCTGGTATGTCCCCCGATGATGTGTATAGCCTGAACTTTGGCCTAACCATCTGAATGAAGTCCCGGTGCATTCCTTCTCTGGAATTTGTGCCAATGACTTGACTTCTCTGAACGCGGGCGCTTGACGCTGGCTTTGCCCATCGCGTTTCATTGCCTTGGCGTGTTTCAGACCTGAATCTTGCAACTCTTGTTCACTCAACAGAGAGATGGCCATTTTCGGCGTCCTGAAATTCTTTGCGTCTGGTGCATTAGGCGCGGGTACAAACTGAGGCCGCGTTTGAATCCTATGCGTGGCGCAGTTTGACTCGCGTCTGTTTGACTGTGCGGGTCATTCTCGCGTCTGAAGTCTTGAATGGCTGCCGCGTTTGTTACTCAGTTTCCTTTATAAAAATGTACTGAGTTTTCTGACTCTTGCTTATTCTTTGCAGGTAGGCTTGCTCGTCCTTTTTCAGGTTTGCTGGGCCCCAGAAAGAATATACCGGCTGGCGAACTTGCTCCACGTTCGTTTGTGAGAGATTAAATTATGGTCCTCGTCGTTTGTGAGAGATTAAATTATATCTCTGACGAGGACCCACATCTCGCCAAGGTCTCTTCAGATCTCCTGCACCACTCTTGCCTGATGGCAAGAGATGGTCAGGTCAAGTATGACGGCGAGGAGGTTCCGGCGGTTACGGTGGCGGAAAGATCCTCTTCCTCTCCCTACTCCAGAAGTGACATCAAGGACATTCCGTTGGATGGCCTGCTGGGGAAAGGGATGGTGATGAATGCAGGACTTTCTGCTGCCGCTGGACCTAGTGGAGGGTAGCATCCTTTGTGATGACTCCTAAACTTCCTCTCTCACCCCAGGAGTGACTCCATGTTTGTTGGATGGTCTGCTAGGGAAAGAGACGCGCCTGAACGAAGGGTTGCAGGACCTCTGTTGCCACCGGACCTCAAGAACACCATTGCTCTTAGCTTAATCAGCTAGGGCGCTTTCGACTTTTGCGTCATCGCCATGGCGCAATCGGTTCCAATTGTACACCTGGGATCAGATGCGGTTTCAAGGAGTGAGTACGGCCTCTGAGAGAGAGAGGGACTTCTTTGTACTCCTTAATTGTAACACTCAATCTTATTGTATAAGAGAGCGTTTTGTATCACTTTCATATGTTTGGATATATATAAATAAAAGTGACACTTTTCTTTTTACTTCTTTTTGTTGTCTTGAATGTTTTGTTTTAGAAGCAAAAGAATGATTTTGGTGGACCCGCCACTTTATAAAAGAAAGTGACAAGTGGAGTGTGTACCCCCAGAGAAGGTGAACTTTATCAAGGATTTGGGATTAACTTGATTTAAGATCAGCTGGGGATTTTGATGGAAGCATTGTTTATCGGTGTAATGTTAACCAACAATGCCTCCAAAATGAATTTGATACTCGGTTGGGGAGAATATCAAATGAAACTAGACTCGTGGGAATCTAGTAAGATTTTTACCGTTAGAGGTGTGATATTAACTTAACGGTTTAGAAGTAGTCTTGTCAGAAGTGTAATGTTAACTTGACAAGGACGTGAGTTAGAGGTGTGATATTAACCTAACTCACCAGCATCTCAGTTTTATTTGGGAAAACTGAGGGTGTCACTGTCATAGGTGTGATGTCTTAACTTAACAGTGATAGTAATGCTAGAGGTGTAATGTTGAACTTGGCATTAGTCGTCTCGGCTTAAAGAAGTCGAGGAAAGGTCATAGCCATAGGTGTATTGTTGAACTTAGCAATGACTCGGATGCTAGAAGTGTAGTGTTAACTTGGCATCGTCCATTTCAGCTTCGATATGGAAGTCTGAAGAAAGGTAACTGTCAGAGGTGTGATATTAACTTGACAGACACTCGATGTACCGCTTAGAGGTGTAATGTTAACTTAAACAGTAGTTTGTCAGAGGTGTGATATTAACTTGACAAGAATTTGCTTGCGATAGGAGCAATTTGAGGACCTGTCATTCTATTGATGAGAATTGACAAGTAGAATTTGAAGTGCCAGAGGTATAGTGTTAACTTGGCAAATTTGAGAGTTTGTTACTCTATGCAGAGTTAACAAGCAAGTTTGTACTCGACGAGGAGTATTCATTACCAGAGGTATAGTGTTAACATAGTAATGATTGCATTTTGTGGTCCTACCATTCTATGGATGAAATTGGTAAGGGATTTTTGGAGGGAAGAGTGGAATCAAGTCCACTTAGGATTTTTAGCAAACCCTCAGCTATCAACGGATTTGAGGTGCCTTTACCAACTACCGTTTGAGTTGGGCTAGCCATGCTATTCTCCTCAGCATGATAAGTTGTCGAAGACTTATGTTGGACTTAAAAGCCAACATTTTCCTCTATCCTTAGCCGTTGGAGGCGTTGGATGTTTTTGATCAGAGGTGTATTTTAACTTGATCGGTGGAAGAATGCCATCTAGGATAGTATTTCTTCAGGAATTTGCCATTGATTGGCATCATGAGTGTATCGCCATTTGAGGTTATGAGGCGATACGATCCATTTGAGTAGACTGACTCTACTACAAACGGTCCTTCCCATTTGGGTTGGAATTTTCCTTTCGTCTTGTGCGTCATGACCATGGGTCTTCGGACGGCTAAGACGAGGTCGCCCTTCTTGAAAGTTCGCGATTTGACTTTCTTGTTGAAGGCTCTGGTGATACGAGCTTGATAAAGCTCGATTTGTTGTTGGGCCTGCAGACGCTTGTCGTCCAAGGCTTCCAATTCTTGGAGTCGCTGTCGATGCTTCTCCTCTGTTGTCATCTCTGCTGTCAAGGCGACGCGAAGAGATGGAATTTGGATTTCCAGTGGAAGGACGGCTTCGCATCCGTACACCAAGGAAAATGGCGTGGCTTTAGTTGGGGTTCGCACAGTCGTGCGATAGGCCCATAAGCATTCGCCCAACTTATCGTCCCAGTCTCGTTGACTTTTCGAGACGAATTTCTTGAGAAGCTTGCCAATAGTCTTATTGAAAGCTTCTGCGAGGCCGTTAGCGGGCGGATAGTATGCCGTTGATGACACACTCTGGATTCTGAACTTGGCGCAGAATCTCTGAAAAGCCTGGCTGATGAACTGGGGTCCATTGTCATGGACAATCCGCCGAGGCACACCGAAGCGGTAAATAACGTGATGTTTCACGAACTTGATCACGTTAGATGATTTTACCTCCTTCAAAGGGATAGCTTCGGCCCACTTTGAGAAGTAATCGGTTATCGCTAGGATGAACCGATGTCCCTTTGATGATGGTGGGCTGATAGGACCAACCACGTCCATCCCCCACATTTCGAACGGCCAGGTAGAGGTCGTAGAGTGGAGGTATCCTGGTGCTTGATGGATGAAATCGCCATGTATTTGACAGGCGTGACATCTTTTGGCATAGGCAACAGCATCGGCAACCATCTTGGGCCAGTAGTAACCCAATCTTTGGAGTCGGTTTGCCAGCTTCGGGCCAGGTTGATGAGCTCCACACGTACCATCGTGGGCTTCTTTCAACACTTCGTGGGCTTCTTTTGATGAGAGGCACCGGAGCAGGATCCCGTCATGCGATCTACGATACAATGTTCGCGAAATCGCATTGTAGTAGAATTTGGAGGCTTTCCTTCGGATGGCAGCCGCCTCCCTGGTGTCTTCGGGCAAGATGCCGTACAAGACAAAATCAATGTAGGGGAATCGCCAGTCTTTAAGCTCTGGATCGGTCGACACTTCAAGTGTTTCCTTACCGCGACGATCTCCCGTTGACCTCTGGTAGTCTCCGAGGGGACTTTTTGGGCAGTATAGGTCGTGGCTATAGACGAATACCTTCTCCATTGCTCCAGCTGGAAGAGCTAAGGAGGCAGCAAGGGATGCAAGTGCATCTGCATGCGCATTTTGCTTGCGCGGTACATGGTCGATGTAGAAGTTTGAAAACCTCTCGGCCATGTGGATTGTCGCGTTGTAGTAGGGTACTAGATCTTCATGCCTGACCTCATACTCTCCGCGAACTTGGCTGACGATGAGTTTGGAGTCACCGTACGCCTCGAGATTTTTAACGCCAATCTCATCGGCGAATTGCATCCCAATCAAAAGAGCGTTGTATTCCGCCACATTGTTGGAGCAAGGCTCGGTTAACGAGATAGCTCGGGGAATCACATAATTTTGTGGGGAGACGAGTACTACTCCTACCCCCGCAACTGTGTGTCCCTTAGGGCTTGTTCTTGATGCACCATCGAAGAAAAGTTGCCATACTTGTCCTTCGAACAATGTCTGGGTTAGGCAGGCTTCGGCGACCTCGTCTGGGAGATCCTCGTAGAGTTTAGCTGCCCTCGGATCTGGGTGTTCGGCTAAGAAGTCCGCCACCGCTTGTCCTTTAATGGCTTTTTGGGGTAGGAAGTGCATCTCATATTGAGAGAGCAATATAGCCCATTTCGCCAGTCGGCCGTTCAATGATGAAGGCTTTGTCATGAGTAACCTCAGGGGGTTGACTTTGGATATGACATTTATGGTTTGGCCCACCAGATAGTGTCGCATTTTCTGAATAGCGAACACCAGTGCCAAACATTCCTTCTCGATCGGGTTGTACCGATGTTCGGCTCCGATCATCGTTCTACTTAGGTAGTAGATTGCTTGTTCTCGCCCTTGGTCATCATTCTGAGCTAGTAGAGCTCCCAAAGAATGATCCATTGATCGGACGTACACCAGGAAAGGCTTTCCGGATACCGGAGCTGCAAGGACTGGTGGTAGGGTGAGGTATCGTTTGATCTCCTCAAATGCTTGCTGGCAAGCGTCGTCCCAAATGAACGAAACGCCCTTCTTCATCAGCTTAGCGAAGGGTTGGCATCTCCTGGAGAGATTTGAGATGAATCTGCGGATGTATGCCAATCGTCCTTGCAATCCTCTGAGCTCCTTGAGGCTTCTGGGGGGTTGCATCTCTTGGATAGCACGGACTTTCTCCGGATCCAAATGGATTCCTGTGGAAGTCACAACAAACCCTAGGAATTTGCCACTGGCTACCCCCAGGAAGGACTTGGTGGGGTTCATCTTCAATTGATGAGCCCGCATGATGTCGAAGACCACCTTCAGATCAGCTATGTGATCTCCTTTAATGCGACTTTTCACCGCGATGTCGTCGACATAACATTCCACCGTTTTGCGTATCTGCTGATGGAAAATGGCATTCATGGCCCTTTGGTAGGTTGCCCCTGCATTTTTCAGTCCGAAGGGCATGACGGTGTAACAATATACCCCTAGAGGAGTCCTGAAGGAGGTATGCTTTTCGTCATCGGGATACATCTTGATTTGATTGTATCCTGAGAACCCGTCCATAAAGGACATTCGCTCAAATCCACAAGTATTGTCAATCATGACATCCGTGATTGGCAATGGGAATTCGTCTTTGGGGCAGGCCTCGTTTAGATCGCGGAAGTCGATGCAGATCCGGATCTTCCCGTTCTTCTTGGCGACGGGTACTATGTTGGCTACCCAGTCGGGATGTTGTTCTTCCCGGATGAAGCCAGATCGATGAGCTTTCTGACTTCTGATTGGATTGCCTCCATTATTTCGGGACGGAACCGTCGCTGCTGTTGTTTGACAGGTTTTACATCCGGATTGATGTTGAGGCGGTGCATAGCCACTTGAGGATCAAGTCCAGGCATGTCCTCGTAATTCCAGGCGAAGACGTCTATATACTCTTGTACAAGAGATAAGATCCTTCTTCTCCGAAGGTGACAGGCCGTCACTTATGAAGATGGGTTTAGGATTGGCTTCATCTCCTAGGTTGACTTGAACAACCTTGTCTTCTGTGGGTGGTTCGCGCTGTTCAAAGCGGATATCCCAAAGAGCATTCAAATGTTTGATCCAAGGATCTGTATCAGATTGGATCATTTCTTCATCTTCATCCTCCAGATGGCTTGTCGAAACCATGTTTACTGAAAGCCCTTTGAAGATGTTGCCGACACTGACATCTGATTCCCACGACGACGTGTCTGATGAGCAGTTATGACTTGACAGTCTCTCCGAATCAGAGGCTGATGGCACTGGAGTTGATATATAGCCCAACCCCCGGCGCGTCTGATGATAGTAATCAGGGGTTTTCCCTTTCGGTACAAAGGATCGAAGCAGTGTTCTTCTTCCTTTTCCGAAGTTCAACCCAGGCCTTCCGATTCTTCGTGGGGCATTGGTTCAGACGCGATTCGCCCAAAAAGTATTGGTCTTTGGCCTTTTCGTCTGGCTGGAACCATGAATACAGACTCTTGCGCGTCTCCATTATCCTGGTACGTCCCGAAGGATGATTTTATTGGTACATGCAATGATGTCAAAGCATCCATTGCCGACCAGACATCCTCATCTACGTCGGTACTAGTATCCGACGGTATTGAATCAGACTCACACGCAGGGAAATACGCGAAATCTAAGTCTTCATTAATATACCAACCGCCTGCATCGTCGGTGGTATCAACATCGAGCTTATTAGTGCTCTTTACAAGTGGTTCCAACTCCCACAGGCACTCTTCTTTCTCCGGCTCAATGTCAGCTTCATTACCAGAGTCTGGCTGCTCTGGTTGTGGGGTTTCATTAGTCTCCTCCGGTTCCTGATATAAGAGGGAGTCCGTGAAATAATTTTCAACCCCTTTAAACGGATGCCTTTCGGCAATCAACGTTCGGACCTGTCCACTCTCGTCAATGTATTTCATAACTTGGTGGAGAGTAGAGGGAACGATGGAATTGCGGTGAATCCATGGTCGTCCCAGCAACAGGTTGTAGGAAGTGTCCGCGTCAATGACGTAACATGTCACTTCTGACTTGAGGCTCCCGATCTGGCATTTGAGCTTGATCTTCCCCATCGGGCGGGAGCTGTTGGCATTGAACCCGTAAATAGTCGTCTGGGTAGGGCTCAGACGATGGGTAGGAATGCCTAGAAACTGCATAACCCGGCGAGGTATGATGCTTAGCGCAGACCCTGGGTCTACCTGGATGCGGTTCACCCCGGATGACCCAATATACCCTGTGAAGTATAGGGGTCGGTCATGCTTCCCTTTAACCTGCATGTCATCTGTTGTGAAGGTGATGCAGGGAGCATTTGGGGAGGTGTGGAGGCAATCCTCTACATCTTCCTCCCTTGGCACGCGGGTCATAAAGACCTCAGCATTTGCCAAAGCTTCTTGTAGAGCCTCTCTGGTTGACTTTGATAGCCTCAGGAGCTCATACAAGGTAATGCGTGCCGGGATGTTGGCTAATTGAGCCAAGACATCAAAACTGTAAGGTGTCGAGGATCCTTCCGTTACACCTTTCGCAAGAACTCGAGAAAACCGAGTTTCTTTCTGTTTCTCCCCAGACTGTTTAGAGGAGGGCTTTGCTGGCTCTGCAGCTGGTTGTGGAGGAGCTACTGCTGTCTCGCCATACTGTTTCAGGTATGCCTGCCCCGAACGGGTTCCTGCCGTTGGTGGGTTGGGTTCCGCGGCCAGGGCTATTGTCTCCTCTTCCGAGTCAGTCAGCGAGGGAACATCAGTATCCGCTTCTCGGGAGGAAGCGCATATCACATGGCAAGATGAAGCCTTCCCTTTGCCTTTGGACTTCCTGTTGGTCACAGTCGTCCATTGTTGCTCGTCGACGAGGTCAGGGTGGACCCACATGATTTCCCCTCGAGGTGTAGGGACGGGTACCAAGCCTTTCTCCCGCTGCTGATGAGGGTCTGTGTTGACCACCCTCAGTTCTCCTTTCGGGACAGAGATCACCCCCACGGGTGTCGGGGGTCGTGTCCCAAACTGGAGAATCGACGTCATGTTGGCCGTCATCTTCTTCTGCTCCGGTCGGAGTTTTAATACCTCCGCGTCAATCAGAGCTTGAAGGATGTCCTTAAAGACGTAGCAGCTTTTGGTAGGATGTCCGAGCATCCTGTGGTATAAGCAGTAGGTGGGATTGTCGGTCTTGCCGACTTCCTCCGGGCGCCTAATTTCAGGGAGCTTCAGTCGATTGCTCGTGTTGAGTAGCTTGAAGAGCGAATCGACGTGTTCCTCTTTGAAGGAATACTGCTTGTTGGGGCGTGGCTGGCTTGAAGAGCCACTTGCCCTGCCTGTTTGAGGTTTGGTGGGAGATTTGGTCTCCGTCGCCAAATTATCCTTCCGCTTCTTCTGGAGGGAGGTGTCTGGTGCACGCCTTGTCGACCTCTCTGGCCTGGGCTTGCATTCTTCCGCTCTGACGCGGGCGACAATCTCCTCAGCCTGTTCACCTTGCTGGACTAATTGTTTCCAGGTGCGGCTTTCAGCAACTCCTATTTGAGCAAGGAGTGAGGTTTGGAGATTATGGCGACATGTTTCCACCAGGGTGGCCTGGGTCATGCCGCTTGGACATCGGAGTGCCATGTTCCGAAATCTTTCTACGAAAGACTTGACGGACTCTCCCTTTCGCTGTTTTGTAGCTAAAAGGGTAGGCATTGTGACCTCCGAATCATCTTCGAAGAAGCGTGTAGAAACAGCTTCTCCAAGTCGCCCCAGTTCTTGATGGAACCTTCCGGGAGCTTCATAAACCACTCAAAAGCCAACCCTTTCAGGGTGCCGATGAACAGTCGCGCCAGGATGGCGTCATTATCTACCACATTCCCGGTCTGGGATTTGAAGTAGTAGATGTGCTGGTTGGGTGACCCCTTCCCGTCGAATGCTTGGAGGGTTGGAGCCTTGAACTTAGGAGGGTATGGAACTAAGTCCCACTCAGCCGGATAGGGCCGGACCACTCCAGCTTCTTGGAGATCTTACGACTGGCAAGGGCGTTGAGTCGTTGCTCCAATTGACTCATCCTCTTAGCATGAGTCTTCTCCTGGTCTTGGTCGCTTCTTGCCTGCGACGAGGGCTTGGACACATCCGAGGTAGATCGTCGTGTCTCGTCAGAAGATTCGGAGGGTGGGCTTCCTCCCTTTCTCCCTTTCCCCTTCGGCCGTCTAGGAGGAGATCTTGCTCTTTCTTCAAGTAATTTCTCAAGCATATGCTTGAGGGAGTCAATGGATCTCTGTTGAGAGGCGATTATATCCATCTGGTGCTTCTGCGTCTGTTCTAAACGCCTGGCCGTCTCCTCAGGAGTGTCTGCCATGTAGGCGGAAGCCTCCTTCTCGACGGAAGAGTTTGAAGCCTGCGACTCCACTATAGCGGAGTGAGAACCACCCATTCTAATGCCGCGGGCTAAGGCATTATAGTCAATTGGGGGAATGGCCCCTGTCCGGGTGCGAGTGTGTTGATACACCCCCTCCGGCTCAGAGTCAGATTCCTCTGAGTTGACCATTAGTTGTTTTCCCTTGCTTCTGCTAGTCATGTTTGCAGTAAGCTCCGGGTATTCAACATCTGAGAAGGTTCTCCTCCTGTGGGAGCGTCTTCTTTTGGCTGACGGGGGAATCAGGGTCAGCTGTCTAATTAAAGACGGCTGGTGCACGCCTGATCCATAATGGCATCCAGAGAGCATATGGATGAGTTGCTGACAGCAGCATGACGAAGTGGCTTGATTGGCACTTCTTTTCCTTGTCAAATAATCCCTCAAATCCGTGGGAGAGGGATTAAATAGACTAGCCTCGCGACGTGGAAGACGGGAGGAAGTCATGCGCTGTGCTGTCTGGACACAGGTTTCAGAAACGCGGCTGTCGCGTCGCGGCTGCGTCACGCGCGTCTGGCGTCTCTGTTGATATGAGACGCGACTTTCGCGTTGCTGTCTGCTGCGTTGGAGCAGAGAGACTTGGGAGAGAGTGGGCTGCTGGGCCCCACGCCTGTGGGCGCGTGCTTCCTGCGTTTGACGAGACGCAGAAGCTTCGCTTTGGCGTTTGGCAAGTTGGTCTTCAGAAGGCTCAACTTGGGGAGTCTCGCGTTTGGGTCGCCAAACGCGGATCTCTCGCACTGGACGAGGTGCGGGCAAGGCATCGGATCGTGCGCTGCGTCCAACCCCAGTCAGAAAACCAACGGTTCCGACTGAGTGTTGACGCGCGCGTCTTCTCTGTCGACGCTCGGCATTCCGATTGCGCCGTGGAGGAAGAGAGAAGCCAACAACTTCCTGGTTTGTAGAACCAGGGGTGTTTGCCACGCGGGTCTCCCGAGAGACGCTGACGCGGGCGTTCTGTGCGACACGGTCGATCGCACCAGTAGATGTGCCGGGGACCACGCGGGCCTTCAGAGAGGCGTTGGCGCGTGTGTTCTGCGCGACGCGGTTGATCGCAGCAGAGGTGTCTGAGGTTACGCGGGCCTTCTGGGAGGCGTCGGCGCGTGAACCAAACTTGGCACAGTGGGCAGCAGGAGCACCCGACAGAGCCTCAGATTGGGCTTCAGGGGGCTGTCCACTTGAGACCCTGCGGCAGACGCGGGTCTTTGGGCTCTTGGAGCCAGAAGAGAGGAACTCTTCATACTTCGCCTGGTCGAACTCGACGACGAGTGATTCGACCATTTTCCCCTTACGGAGAACGTCATCTTGCACCACGGTGCGCTCGTCAGTAACGAAGGTAGTCCCCAGCGGAGTCGCCATCTCTCTTGTATGCGCCGGAAAAAGAAAGAGGGAATTGCTGTAAAGATTTCTTTGAATCAGATGAAAAGATTACAACAAGACTTTTCCTTCCAGTTACAAGGGAGGGAGGATGTTGAAGCTTGAATCCCCCCTTTGTTTAATGCTGGGTTCTTCGTGTGGCGGTGGAGAGTGAATCTTGTTCTCCGTTGACCAGATGACCGTCCTGGACCGTCGGGGGTCTTCTCTTGGTCGGTAGAAAGAGTAACTCAGCTCCGTCTACCAAAACTCTCAAAGAGGAGGTAGGCGAAGAGCGGCTAGTACTCAGTAAGCTCGCTGAAGAGTCTCCTCCCTCTGTCTGTTGTTGAAGTCGTGCTTCCCTCTTGATGATCCTCTTGCCTGGATTTGATCGATCTTGATGATGCCTTGACCTTCTTAATTCTCGACCTTTCCAAAGCTTTGATCCCCTCTTCATAGCAAACAAGGCTATTTATAGGGGTCTCAGGGGGTGAAGGTGCCTCCTGAAAACGCTCCCGAATGAGGGGCCACTACCCGCTACATGCGCGGTGACTGGCCCCGCAATCAGGGCAGTTGCAACTGAGACGCGGGCGTTGAGCCAAACGCGCCTTGAAGTTTGAGACGCGGGCGTCGAGCCAAACGCGCCCTGAAGTTGAGACGCGGGCGTCGAGCCAACGCGCCTTAATGCTGAGACGCGGGCTTCGGGCCTTCACGTCTGGACGCTGAGGCGCGGGCGTCGGGCCGACGCGCCTTGATGCTGAGACGCGGGCTTCGGGCCGACGCGTCTGGACGTTGAGACGCGGGTGTAGAGCCAACGCGTCTTAATGCTGAGACGCGGGCCTCGATTCCTCGCGTCTAGAGCTTGAGACTCTGCTTCCTTAATGGCTTGTCTGTTAGTCATTTTTAGACAGCCTACAGACATGTATTTTATTCCATGTTTTCATGTATTATGTATTGGGCTGAGTCCCTGTATCTGTGTATGGCCGAGTGCCAATGACTGGACATGTATTGCTCTGTGACGAATGCTTATATTAGGGTAGTTTAATTCTTGTACAATATACAATGCATGTGATGTATTTACTGCTTTATACTATGCTGTGGCCGACCCTTCAGCCTCCGGTCACTCACTATCTCGAAAGGGACGTGATTGGAACCGTCAGGTTTCTCTGGACCCTTCAGCCTCCGGTCTCTCACTATCTCGAAGAAGACGTGATTGGGACCGTCAGGTTCTCAGCTCCGTCTGGTGAGCATACTTAGCGCTCAGCGCTTTATTCACTAAATTCGTTTAGGCGAGATGCTGCCAGATTTCTACTCGTAATCTTAACCGAGTTGTCCCGGTAACCTCGCAGAGCGCATTAGTGTCTAAACCCTGTTCGCTGCCTGTGCCTCCAGCTGTTCAGCTCCGCCTGGTTATCATGATCAGCGTTCAGCACTTTACCACTAGATTCGTTTAGGCGAAATGCTGCCGGATTTTCTACTCACACTTTAAGCGAGTCGTCCCGGTAATCATGCCAGACGCTCTAGTGTTAAATACTGTTTGCTGTCTGTGCCTCCAGCTTGCTTAGCTCCGCTTGGTTGTGCTCAGCTACTATTCTATCACATGCCATGTACTTACCTGACATGCTTTACACATGCTACTATTTAATACCTGTTGCATTACCTGTCAACTGATGTGTTATCACCTGACTCTAGACATGATACTTCTGGCAAGACCTCTTGTTAAGGCATGACTTGCCACCGGACTAATATCAATCTTTTGACATGACTTGTCACCTGCTAAATATCATCCTCCTGTCATGCTATCACCTGACACCCGGCATGATATACTTGACTCTCATGATTATCACGATAACAGGAATGATGACCTGACATCTTGATAGTACAAACTGTACTCCTGTTACACATGTGATACCTTATAGTACGAACCAGTACTCCTGATATACATGTATTCCTGATAATCCTGACTTGCTCTTGCTCATTCCCGAAATCTGATATAATCTAATAAATCATAAAAAGGAACAACTTGCATCGGGTCGGGGGAAACTTGCGGCTATCAATATGTGTTCGTGTTTACAGTGGTACTAGGCATGTTGTGCAACTAAAACTTTCGGTCTGACCTGTGGGCTCCAGGCGACCGAGGGGAGTGCTGGCTCCCTCATTCCTGATACCATCTTGATAAGGGCATTCCATAAGACCTCATGTACGCCTTGCGGCTGGTTCCGAGCACCAGTAACGGAACGTCATGGACCGTGGTTCGGGCAAGCACGGGACCCACTGTAAACATAGTTCGTTGATACCCCCGTTGGTTTCCAATAAACAACCTTGTTTTACTCAGATATGGATATATGTGTGCTGGGACGCTAGTTCACATATCTAGATATCAGGGTAAGACGAGTAATAATAATAATAAAAGTGCCAAGATAATAACCTGCTCTTTAAGTTGTAAGTAGAAGTATGTGGAATGGGACGCATACTGAAGCCTGCAACTTAGACGGCTATGAATCTGTGATATGCCTCGCCATATTTGCTTGTACTGGATTTTACTTCGGATTTCCGGTTTTATGATTATTATTATATTTGCTGCTCATACCCTGCTTCACCACCTGTATTCCATTCCTTCAGTCTCCTATTCTTATCTTATCATACCATGAATACTTCCTGTTTGATGTCACTTGTTCTATGTCTACTTTCTCCTGCATGCTTCTGCTCACGACACGGTTTTCAATGCATGTTTATAATTCGATTTTATCGATACACTTGTACTTATCTCCGCACGCCATCTGGCTTTTGTATCACCACTCGCCTGGGGATTTTCATCTGACTCCCCTGGATCCTCATATCCAGGTCCTGGAGCTTGGAGCATGTTGGAGCTTGGAGCGTGTGGATTCCCCTAGTTGCTGATCAGAGTGGCGCAGCTGAAGCATGGATCCCAGCAGACCGTCTGAAGCTTATCCTTCCAGGCCCCCTGTGTGCCTCTCGAGTTTTCCTTTTGTAAACTCGTGAGTGCCTGTGTACTGTTCATACTTGTACATCTCTTTGTAATCTCGCAATTGCGCATATCAGTGATGTAATATTCATGTAATATTGGATCACCTCTGGTGATAACTTTGTAATTGTACTCATATGTTGGAATGTATAATGCACCACGTGCTTCCGTACTCTGATTCTTACCTGTACTGAGCTTAGCGTATATACGTGAGGTATTTCTGACCTGCGTATATACGTTGCAGTAACGTCTCCGTACCCGCCGGGATCGGGCGTTACACCTGCAGTTTATTGGCGTGTTGATTGTTAAATATAATTTATCAAATGATAGAATTAGAAATGGTAATCAACGTAAGAGTTGTAGCTCTTAAGTCTTCTTTCTGGATCATTTTGAATCATCAGATTTGAGTTTCAACAGAGAAAGTTATGATTCAAAATAATAAATTGTATCCAATCTGAATCCGAGTCTAAATTGCTTCATCTCATCCATTGATCTTCTCTATATCCATTTATCCCTTTGAATTTTAAATTTCAGCTTTAGATTTGACGATCTATCTCTTTATTCTCAGTGAAACTGATAAGATCTTCTTCTAATCTATTTTTCCTTTAAATTTGAATGATATTATCTTATCTGATACCCGGTCTTCAGATAAGATGGCATTTAGAGCCTCTGGATTTACATCAATCCCCTTTCTTTTGAATTTTTGGATTTATTGGATAAATCTGTCTATCTCTCTTTGTTCTTCCTTAATTACCCTACACCCATTAATTATGAAAATACATAAATAGCAGAGTTTTATTTAAATAAAAATGCAGAATTGTGACACATATGATATGATAACATGCAACACACATGTGTGATCAATCACTGTTATCACATATTAGTGTCACCATTACACGGACACCCTAGTACACTAGACACTATTATTTCATGTAGACACTTGTTACACTAAACAATATGATTTCATGAACTTGTATAATTGTACACAGATCTTGTATTGCACTGATATACTATTTATTTGTTTCTCACAATTACGTAGATTCACATGTATACATACCTTGATTGTTCATGTATTCCTATTGCATGGATCATTACTTTTGTTACATGAATTATTATTACATGGTTATTCCTATATCAATGTTACATGATTGTTTCTAGTTCTTGATATTGATATAATACTCCTGTTATTGGACATGAGTGTTGTTGATATGCGATGTGTGAAACTAAGTGCCACGTGGATCTAAATCACGGGGGCTACCTCTAGAATCCCACATCTCTCGTATCTCGCTTCTGTTATCTTGTTTCATGATATCAACAAATCTCATGTCCTATTATCATATTACATGTACCATACATTGTTTTGTGCATGATACATGTGTACATTAAATGTATTAAATATAACAGGGAATGGGGAAGACTTAACAGTTGACTAGGTCTTATTGAATGGATGTCTGGATCCATTGTTAGTCCACTGCAGGGGACGTGATAGTGCTGATTACCATTTGTATTGTATATAGCTCATTGAGCTTCTTGTTTCTTACTTGCCCTAACGGATAGACCTGCTCTCAGCAGCCAGGGGTTTATTTGAGGCCGTTTTCTGGTATGCATGAGATACACTCACCCGACTAGAACTCCTTAACCATTGGATTACAATTAACATAATAAAATGGTATAAACAATAGTGACGTCGGGAACGCTTGTTATTTGGTCACTCTCACATTCGGATCATGGTACCTGTATGCCATGTTCGGATGGGTTCGTTCTGAGTGCAGGCTCCAGTATGAACTGCCAATGGTATGGGACATTGAAAGAGATTGATTAAAATAGCAAGCGGTACTGATTGTTATTATTGTATAAATAACATGATTTACCTGATACATGTATATTACTGTTCAGTTGTGCTTGTTACTATTTCTGATATTTTATCCACTATCATGTCACCTGTGTTTTCTGTTACACTTCCTGATACTTATTACCATTCATGTGGTGATACACTACTCATGTACACGTATACTCTGCATTTCATGTATTTCGCTTCATGTATACCCTGTAGACATTGTTACTGTACCATTATAACATCATAGTATGCCTACTCTGCATACTTCATATTCACATGTTTATATTCATCACGACACTACTATGTACTTTTATTATTAGATTAAATATGAAATATAAAGTAATTAAAGCTTGCTGCATGTTACTATACCTTGATGTAATTAAGAACATTAATATTATATCATATTACTCATATTGAAAATAATATATGAATGGTATAACTCTATTGACTGTAGAACATAATTTACCTATTATTTTTTTTAGTATAGCTCGGACATATAAACTGATAGTAATGATATAAAATTGGATATTATTGTAGTAATGACACTGTTATAACATGCTAGGTATTGATGATGTTAAAATATGATATTTGTATATTTCTCCCGATTGTTATTATTATATTGTATCACTCGTATTTAAACATATATTATGTATTATTATCGTGATAGTATTGTTATAGTATATTACTGCTTCTTTCATTTTACCACTCACTAAGTCACTTTCTAATGGCCCTGTGTTTGCGTGCCCAGGTTGAAAATCTGAGATATCGTAGTACCAGATATTTCACGGAATATACATAGGAGACTCATTACCTATACTGTTGGCCCAAAGGCCATTAGCCCCAAGTTTTGATGATAACAAACCATATGTAGTTAAGTTTTAACAAGATTGTTTAAATTAGTTTCAGAAAAAATCATAGGTTGATTGACGGCTCCAACACAAGACTCACACATTGGAAGCCGCGAAGATGTAGATCCCAGAGCCCAGCACACTAAAAGAGCTCCAGGATCAAACAAGTTGAGAAGACTATATAATACAAGATTTGTATTTTTGCATTTCTCATTTTAGTTAGGATTTATAGTCTATTTGTCAAAACGAGATGATAGAGGTTGATAACATGGGATTGTCACACACACACACATTTGATATTGCTTCATGCTTTCAAACAAAATTTTAGTACAAAATTTCTTATCAAGTTTTAGAAAAACGAAGTTTGGAAATTCGTTTTTGGAAAAAAACAAGTTTTTGGAAAAACAGTTTTTAAGTTTAGAAAAAGAATTTTTATCAAAATATAGTTCAAATTGTTTTGGTGTTGATCTATGATCACACTATGATCTTTCTTAGCCATAAAACTTTATTTTGTATATACCCATCTAAAGAATTTTTATCGGAAAAATTTAGACTTCAAAAAGTTTTTAAAAACCTGACTTTTGGCCTAGACCGGTCGACCGCACGGTCGACCGTTGGCAGAGCAGAACTGCTCTGTCGGTCGACCGGGCGGTCGACCGACATGCACCAATGTGCATGTTTGCACATCGGTCGACCGACCGGTCGACCGAGAGCAAAAGCAGTGCTCACTGTTTTTCCGGTCGACCGTCCCGGTCGACCGACAGAGAGTATAACTCTCTGTTTGGGTTTCACGATCGACCGTCCGATCGACCGCTTTCCCAACGGTCGGATTTCCGACCGTTGGCGGTCGACCGGCCGGTCGACCGGCGGCAGAAAACTCTGCTGACTAGGCTGTAACAGCTATATTCTAGTTTGTCTTTTTGTTGGGGCTTCTCCCAACGAATCTAATGATTTTTCTAACCCAGTTTTCATCCCCTATAAATAGTGGGAGTGTTATACAACTAAGATACAAGATTTACAGAGTAAAATCAAAATTTCTCAAAGTTTAGCTTTTTAGCAAAAGTGTTTCCATTGAGCCAAATTTTCAATCCTTTTGTGTTTTAGCTTGAAGCTTTCCCCTCTACTTCTCTTCTAGATTTTTGCACTACACAATCTCAAAAGTTTCATCTCCTCATCTTGGTTGTAGGATTATGCAAGTGAGATTTATTTGTGGTCAAGTGTTGATCACCGTTTCTTCATATTGAGAAGTTGTAGAGGTTGCGGCCTCAAGCGAGCTAGTGAGCTCTAAGTCGGTGTTGCGGCACCATGAGAGAGGACAAGTGTGTCCAAGAGTTCTAGTGAGAACTTGTATTGACGATCCGGTGGGTCAAGCATAGTGGAAATCCTTCATCGTGTTGAAGGCGGGGACGTAGAGCAGTGGCTCGAACCTCGAAACATATTCTCGTGTTTGCGATTGTCCACTTATCTCTAAACTCTCTCTCTCTCTCTCTCTCTCCTTTACTTGCACTATTATTTGTTTACTTTCTTGCAAGTTTTAATATTGTTGTTGTTTATTATTAATTAGTTTTTAATCCGTATTATTGCCACTTAGTATAGCCATCACCTATTCACCTCCCCTCTAGGTGATTTCATATACTATTCATAGGTATCTTTATTATTCTATTATTATTTCCTTATTTACTCATGTTTCCATATCTCTCGTATTCACTGATTTTCCTTTTACATGAATTTTTGTACTTATTTATGCTGAAATTATTGTGTATATTATTTTTATTCCCTGTACTAAGGCTTAGCGTTTATACGTGGAGGTATTTTCACTCTACGTATATACGTCACCGTAGCGTACGTATATACGTCACCGTAGCGTCCCGTATCTGCGGGAACAAGACGTTATATCATGGTACATTTATTCTTTATGGTTTTGAAGGAGTTTGCTAAAGATGAAATCGTTCATCATTCTATTAATTGGAACGTGAGGACAAATTCTTTTGAAAAGAGATGAACTGGTGTAGGAAGCCGAGGTAGTAGCAATAGGAGATCAAGGTTCAACAACAGACCATATACAGTTTTCGATCGACCTAGAAGATCAAGGTTCACAACAGATTAGACACAATTTTCAGTTGATCGCCCGTTCGATTGACAAAAGATCAAGTTTTAACTGCGTCGATCGCCCGGTCGACCGGCCAAATACAAAGTGTTACCAGTGGAATGCCCGGTTAAACAACGGAGAGTTAGATTTTACAGTCAGTCGACTGCCCGGTCAACCGACATAAGTAAAGAGCGGTCGACCGACCTTCAACTGACGCTCAGGTTTCAGCATATCTACAGAATTCAATTTTCAGATTGACTTCCAATTGGATTCCTGAAGGGACAATGATTTATAAAAACTTCTTTAATTAGAAAACTTAAGGAATTCTTTAAGTTTATTTTTACATTATACTCTTAGGATTAGAATTAGTTTTCCTAAATGGATTAAGACTCTTTTAATTTTTTTCTTTTTAAAATAGGTTTTAGTTTTCTAGTAAGAGTAGTATTCTTCTTGTAAGCCTATAAAAGGTCATTGTATCCTTTATTTTGTATTCAACCATTATTTCAACCTTTGATATAGAAATTCAATTTCCTCTTTAATTACTCGTGGACTCGAGTTGTTATCTTTTTGCTCGTGGATTCGAGTACTGTGCTGATGGACTCGAGTACATTTGCTACCTAAAAGTTTTTTAGGGTTTGTTAACGCTAGAACGAGAATCTAGCCTATGTCACTTTTATACGCGTTGAGAGGATCCAAATCTAGATGGATCCTAGAGTAGAGGTGAGCATCGGTCAGTTCGGTACGATTTTTGCTAATTTTTGCAAAAATTAAACCGAATTGATTAGACTTAGTAATCGAACCGAACTGACTCAGCTCGGTTAAGTTTTTTGGTTTTTCAATTAGGCCCATATATTTCCATCACTTCTTGCATTTTTAATCGCCATTATATTATCATCTTTAATATCCTAATCTCAAATATCCAATGCCCAAATTAGAAACAACAAAAAGACCCTAACTTTAAAGTGAATTAAAAATTTCATGTTCTAAAACTTTTACATTGTATTTGGGCTCTTATATCAAAGATCACATAATTATTACTAACTTTTAATAACAAGAATATAAAAGAAAGAACTATATTAATATAAATATTATTCTCAATTGTGTTGAAGTACTTAACATAGTTTTCACACGTTCAACATAAAAAAGAAGGTATTTCTAGAAGTAATGAGATAAGATTTTATCAGTTTTTGTTATGAACTATATGATTCACTAAATTGAATTTGGGTGGGTGATATATAGGTTGAGAGATTCGGTTTGGTTCGGTCGGGTTCGGTTTTGAAACCCAAAACTGAAACCCGATCAAACTAGAACGGTTCAATTCAGTTCGGGTTTGGATTTCGGTTTTCGATCGACTATTTCGGTTATAACTGAACTCTGTTCACCCTATCCTAGAGGGTATGATTTTCTGAGATTTTTGGCATAGATAAAATATTTCTTAACTGGGTGGGATTTATTGTTGCTTAGAATTCTAAACAAATACATATTTCTATTTTTTTTCTTGTTTTTCCATATTTCACTGTAGGACCTATGTTTTCGAGTTTTATGCATACAAATACATCATATCATTAGCTAAGAGTTAACTAAATCAAATTGATGAAGATTATTTTAGAAAGACTGTGGCCTTGGTCTTGAACATTGACCTCCATTTTCCAACCCCTCACTTTACCATTGAGCTAGGCTTCATTAGATTGATTAATGAAAAGATATAATAAGCTGAAGTTAGATTAGTTAACCTACCATTTAGGTTCAGACTGGCTCACTACAAGATATGTCTTATTGCTCAAGTCATGAGTACATCAAGATTTGGAGCCGCTCGATTTCTCTTAAGATGGGTAGTTCGCATCATCCAAAGACGGTCCATCGTGAAGTTTTCACAAAATTTAGTTTGAGAACTGTTCTTATAGGATCATTTTCTGTATACACATATCTATAATACTTGACCTCTTAGAGCTGAAAATAGGTGAGAGTTTGTCAATTTAAAAAATATATAATACAACCTACTTTGAGCCTAACAATTTAGACCTGTTCAATACCTTAAATATTTATTTCTATCATTCACACTCAAATAAAGATTGACAAGTTGATTTTGAGAGTTCTTGACCGAACTTGCATTGTTGTGTCCTATTGATAATAGCTAAGAATAAACAAATAATACCTTGGGTTTGATTAACAAAAAGAAAAAGAAAAGTAAAATCCATTAGTAAGAGATGTTTTACGTAAATTCTATGTGGTGGATGAAGAAACTAAAATTGGAGATTGGAGGTGCTATTTTGAGAAACAGATGTGTTAACATGCAAATATGGAAGATTACGGGGCTGATATTTAAAACTACCCGAAAATTTTGGCCCCATCCGATGAATTTGGGTTTCATGGCCGTACATCTGTTGCTTTTAAAACCCCCCACCCACGCAAAATCCCTTTTTTCTGTTTTGTTTTAAGTCCGTAGGCTTCGTACATGTGTTGATGCACTGAGAACGCCATGTCATATTCCCAGAATCTAAACTTCCCAGAGCCAATTCAGGGATACGGGCCTCTTTTCTGTTAATTTCCCCCAAAATTCGGTTTTTTTTTTTTTTTAAATTTTTCCCTCAATTGAATTTCCCATTTGTTTGCAATTTTCTTTTCTTTTCTTTTTTATTGGATTAGATGGAGGAGCAGAAGTGGATGTATAAATAGATGATGGTGGTGATGATGATGGTGAGAGCTGAAGGTGAGAGAGTGGGTATGTGGGTATGTGGGGAGATTCAAGTCTCTTCTCTGACTCTGAGAAAGGAGGAGGAGGAGATGGTGGTGGTGGTGGCGGCGGCTGTTTGGATTCAGACAGTCACCTCTACTCATCAACACACCTCTTATGTCCTCACCACTCATTATGCCTGCTGGCTTCAGCCCCACAGTTCTTCTTGATTCTCCTCTCCTCTCCATTGATCCTCAGGTTGGTCCTTAACTTTGCTCTGCAAGATTTTATTTGGTATCTGCATTAATTCGATATAATGATTGCAGAATGTTATGCATTTGCAATTCTGATCCATTTTATAGCATGAAAACTTTATTTGCAGTTGGAGAGATCAATTAGTTATATGTATAAGCTATATGATTTGCAGATCGGAAGCTATGTCGTTCTGACGCAGACACGGGGTGAATTCACCAAAACTCAGGCACGAGGAAACGGCTGTATGTGTGTGTGTTGTTGGGTTGTTACTTGCATGTGAGAGAAACTAAGATAGTAAGACGATCTATAAAAGTGTTCCGCGAATAAAAGTTTGCACATTTCTTAGTGTGGGGCACTGATGGGGCATACATGTCCTGTCCAGTTGTGTCGGGCACGCCAAATTTTGAGTGGGAAGTGTCCTGCGTGCATCGTAGGTTGTAATAAGTAAGCATAATATAGATTTCCTTGAAATCGGAAGCTCTGTAGGGACTAGGGTGTGTTCCGAGCTCTTCCGATTTTTGTTTCTCTTTTAACAATTCATTATTTATTTTACAATATGTATATTCATGACATTTATGTTTAATTTATGTTTTTTTGCAATTCCCCAGTCATTACAAGATTTCAATTGTATGGTCATTTGATATGCTTCTATGCCTTCTGTAATATTTATCAATGTTAGGAGAATCTAGATACAATAGTTAGTTTCTTGTTGATCGGACATCCAGTTTATAGTAGGCTGCATTCCAGTAGACCTCAATATATGCAAATTAAATGCAGGATTTTCATCATTTATTAAAATACCTGATTCATGATTCTGAATTGAGGTGCATGATATTTGTACTTGATTAATGAAGGATATGCCATGCCATAAAATATGTCAAATTCTCCCTCTAGTATGTGAGAGTATTTTTGTTTGAACTCAACTCACCACTATTTGTATAGTCAATTCTTGCAATAATTTGAAACTTAGTAACCATCTGGCATGGCCTAATCGCTTCAAAAGAAATTGGAACTTCGACAAAGCTTTCTCACCGTTGATGATGAAGTGATTTGTCATCTCATAGGAGGAACACAAAACGGTATCATTATAAGCACATTGTAGAGGAGCTCACACCTCCCTGCATCTTTTTGTTGTGTCCATGCTGATTGATCCTTCCCCCCTCTTTAGAAGGGTTATCAAATAAATGAGTTGATATATGTTTCTTCCAAACATAGTCCACTAGTTTCGTCCTCTTTTAGCAGTCAAGCATACCATCAATTTCTGAAGCTACTATAAGGCTACTAGGAATCCCTGGTATTAACACGTTAGGACCGAATAGCTTGATTTTTTTTTCCATGTATCCTTACTTTGGGCTTTTGTACAAATCTTTGATTGCTTCGTGCTGTAAAAAAAAGGTCAAATGGTCTTCTGGAGGTTTCCTAGCCGGTCTATGGCTCAGGTTGACTGCCAGCACGTGAATCAGAAGTTCCGAGTGACATTGATTTAGTAAGAGAAAGGAAATCAATCAAGGTGGTAGAGCAAGAAACAAAAAATCAGTTGGTGTTACCACAAAGGTGTAATGCCCATATTTTTTTTGTTCTTATCAGATGCTTTCTGGACAATTTATGCTAAGCATCTAGTCAAGCACCCATTTGAAGGAGGCAGCAGCTTTAAGATGTGTGATTTTAGTCACAAATTGAAATGATAGAATAATTAATATATGTGGTTAGGCTCCAAGAATTAAGAGTTTCTCTTTCAAGTAGTAAGGTTGTGTAAGAGGGTCTAAGGAGATACTAGAGTTTGAAATTCTATTTTTCGTCACTTCTAGTTCTAGTTAGCATGTAGTGAAGATACGATCTATAAAGACAAATGAATTAATAAGATTTGTTAGTTACTGTAGTAGTTACTATGGACATGAATAATAACCATGTTCAGTTAGTTACTTAGATTCAGTGGTATATTCTAAATGCATGTTTATCCCTTTGTAAAGCCTATTAAGAGGCAAGATTGTTGCTATTTTGACCAATTGATGTTGATGAATGACTTGAGAAGTTCTTTTATCAAGAGAAATGAGAATTGAAGTTGTTTAGCTGATTACATTTCTTCAAGGGTTTCTTCCAGTAATCATATTATTATGACTTTTTTCTTTTTCCTACTTCTATCATTTTTTCTGTTTTTACAGTCAATACATCATTTTCAGATCCGAGCAAGCCATTTTTTGGGATTGTTTCTGAGTATTTTTTACATGAAATACACATCATGACTTCTGCAGATGTCGATTTTTGGCCCAAGTTCCATGCTAGTCTAACATCAGATGGTGGACCGAATTGCCAAAAACCTCCACTGCTGCTGCGAGCTGGTTATGATCTGTATTTCTCTTGACTTTCCCTCTAGCTTGTAGCATTAATAGGAGGCTATGACAACATCAAGAACCCTGAAGTTACTATGCTGTTATTGCCATTCCTGGGCAGTAGCTGGTTAGGACCGAAGAACTTAATTCTCTTGTGTGCATGCTACTTGGGATCTCATTTTCTTCATTCTGTGAGAGCTGTTATTACTTGAGCTGAAAAAGATCTGCTTAGATAGTTCTTAGAGCGCTACAACCCTATATCGCATATTGTATACTTGACAGTTTATGGTTCCACTGTATCATGTCGAGTATGAGTACTAGCCTATGAATCAAAATTTCCAAGTGGAAGGAAGTTTATTCTAGATAGTTGAGAATCAAATGATTGAGCCGGGGTTAGACAAGATGCTTATAATGCCCATTTTTTAATCATTCTCGATAGTATATTATGGATAACACCCAATTATAGAGACGATATTCGTTAAGGACTTGATTTGTGAGTCCAGTCTCATATTAGGAAGATAGCTGAACCTTGGATGGTGAACCTTTCAAAAGTGTCACCTATTATCAGCATCTCATAGGACGAGACCTTAAATTGACCACTGTAATAAATAGGGGGTACTGGTTTAGAGCCCATGCATAGACACAAGTGCCCAAATGGTCATGATGATACGAATTTGGCAGTCATGGGGGAATATGATGATATGTTCATGATCATTGAAAGTGGAGTGTGATGACATGGTGGATGCTCTAGGTGAAGCATGATGATAGTTATTGGTGCTCTTTTTCTATTAAAATGTCAATAGGCAACTCCTTTAGCTGTATGACCCTAGTAGCATAGTGTTCTAAGAGTATAGGCTTCTCTAACCACTAAACATGGAATTTCTGGCTCTCAGATCTTTAAATGTCCTCTTTCTAAGTTAAATGACTGAAGCTGGCTGCCAACAAGTCTTATTTTATTCAAACTCGTCTGAACTTCATATCTGATTAATAATTAAATTCAAAAGGAAATAAGTATGTACAATGCTCCATAACCCACAAATGTAATATCCTATCATAAAATTAAATAAAAGGGCTTATGATTTCATTTTTGTGTTGATTAATTTATCGATTCCTCTAAGTACTGACAATATATATTGAAACTTTTTGCATTTTTTTTTATTTCTGACTCTATGTAGTTTCTTAATGATTTCATGTGGGTACTTTTCAATTGTCACACTTTATCTTTAGGATGAATTTATCATGGTTTGCTTTGGTTTTAATTGGAGCAAAGGGTTGTTTCAGTTATATATTCTGTAGCATGGACAATAGTATCATGAATCCATGTGGTGTCTGACGCGTATCAAACATGTGTCGTACACACGTCCAGATCCTTTACTTCTATTTTGTAAAAGCTCACGTGTCTGCGCTAGTATGTCTACGCCCATGCAACATAGGTTATTGATTATAACTAGATTTAACATGGATTGGACTTACCAGCCCTAGATATTGGGGTTAATTTGGTGGACTAGTTAAATGTGTTACTTAGAAGTCCAGGGATGAGTTTGGGTCATGGAGAAACTCAATGAAGTTTAGAGAATTTATGATTGTGTCGGTTAGGTCGGCTTTGGCCTGATTTTGTGTCAGTTTGTCTGATAATAATGGGTTGAATGGTGCTATATAAGGTGTGTAATATTTTGATGGGAAAGTTTCATGTCATGGCGGAATGAGTTAGACTAGGTTGTAATTCAGATTTAGTTTGGTTATGGCGCATCCATTGTTGCTTAAGCCTACTTCCTATGTGCAAGCTGCTAAACCTTTTCGACCACCCTTCCAATGGTCCAACCTGTTTATTTCATTAGGCTGTCAAAAGTCCCACTTTAGTCAGATTAATAGGATAGCTATTTTTGCTTAACCCTTGTGCAAGCTTCTCAAGCATATAATCCGATTCTTCCATTGACCTCAGTTTCTCTGTCTGATAAATTGCAATGTCGTGGTTTGGCAAGTTCCGTAAAGGATAGATATGGGTTTACTTTAATCTAAGAATTGATTGGAATAAGATTGTGTTCATTGTTCCTTCAAAAAAAAAAAAGAAGAAGAAGAAGAAAAAGAAAAGGAAGACGAAAGAAATAATGTGTTAATTGAGCTAAGGGTCAAGTTCGGTGACATGGGGTTTAACTATCTAATATGGCTTGGACTATGGAATGCACTAAAAAATGAGGTGGATGCTGCTTGTGAGAGGATCATAGATCTTCCTGGACTGCCAGGGGTTGTTAACACTTACATTTTGTTGCCTGGAAATTTGTAACACTACATCACACTGTTAATATTTATTGAAAAATCCAATAGTTTGCGGATTATGATTATTTTCTGCATTCTGGTCGCCAGTACATTTTTGTATGCAATGCTTCAAACATTATGTTCTTATGATTCTTCTATATATATATATAATATATATATATATATATATATGATATATATCTATATATATATATATATATATATATATATATGTATATATTTGGTGTTTGCTGCAATCTGAACTTCTATATATGTGCAACTTCTTAGTCATCATAACTCTCTTACCTTTTGATTTATTGGTCTTCTAAGGTTTCTTCATCCAATCAACATCTAGGATATGATGCTGGCAGCCAGGAATGGCAGTCGATGCTTCAAATGCCACTGGAACTTGATCTGGTCAGCTTGCCAGAGCAGGAAAATAAGATTTGTGCTAGTGAACTGCTGATGGATATAGAAACTTTTGAGAATACCACAATGGAATTAAAGTGTAAAGCAGATCGAATGCACCATTCTACTGAAAACCAAACACATCATTCCCGTGAAGCACAAGATTCCACACAATTGCAACAGCTTCCAGAAGGAGATCGGGCTGGTGTATTTCCTAGCACGTGTATTGGAAGTCCATCAGATGATGGGTACAATTGGCGTAAGTATGGGCAGAAGCAGGTCAAAGGTAGCGAGTGTCCTAGGAGCTACTATAAATGCACTCATCCAACTTGTCAGGTTAAGAAAAAAATAGAACGTGCTCTTGATGGCCAGATTACAGAAATTATTTACATGGGTAGTCATAACCATCCAAAGCCACATTCTACTCGACCTGCTTTGGGGTCATCATATAAACTGAATGACATGGCATCAGATCCTGCTATTGGCCCTGGTGAAGATTTGAAGACCAATTCCGAGGATATGACATCATCAGCGTCTGTTGTTACTAAGGTTTCACAGGACGAGGGGGATTCCTCAAGTTTGCTTGAAGATGATTCAAAATTTTCAAGTCTAGCTAGTGAAAATGATGAAGACGGTGTGACAGAAAGAACCATGTTACCTGGGAATGTTAATGAGAGCGAGTTGAAGAAAAGGTCAGTTTTTGTGCTATTGTAGAACTAGTGAAATCTGTTTACTCAGAAATGGATACACTATCCAATTTGACATCTAATATTGCATCATTTTAAGATTTGTTGATTTATGCATAGGAAGAAAGAGATTCCATCAAGCCATGGTCTCCGTCAACAAAAAGTGGTGCTGCGAACAGTCAGTGAAGTGGACATTCTTGAAGACGGATACCGCTGGCGTAAGTATGGACAGAAAATAGTTAAAGGAAATCCAAACCCTAGGTAATGATGCTGCTTCTCTTTCATTGGAAGTACATCATGCTTATTCTGTATAAATATGCTTCATGGACTTTATCTTCTATTATGGATATTGCTTAGCAACATCTCCAAGATTAGGGGTACACTGGTTAAGCTAGACCACAATCCAGTAGCGGTCTGGCCTACTTGTGTAAAAAGTTTGATCATCGATTCAAGTATGACTCCAAATTATACCTAATTAGATCTAGTAAAAGTTAATTCAGATATTTGGTTTAGGTAAATATTGGATCTGGATTTACTTTTAGACTTGTAGACTTTCTGAAGAGGATCTTGCTAAATTTGACCTAGACCCTTTTTAACATGGTTGCGCCTCTGTTTAGGAGAGTATATGGAACAGCCACAAGGATAAAATGCAAAGTTTATTCTTTTGCTTGAGACTCTCATATACAACAACAACTAAGCCATTTGTCCCAAGTATTTGGGGTAGGCTACATGAACCAAAAGAGAATTACACCGGATCGGACACATGGATCAGCTTTCTCCAGTATTCCTATCGAGCAATATGCCTTCACTAAGACCTTTAGCCTATATATCCTGTCGTATTACTTCCATCCATGCTTTTTCTGTCTCCTTGTGCTCTTTTAACTTGTCCTAATTTGATACACTATATTCGCCGGACGGGCGAATCTGTAGGTTTACGTCACACATAACCAAATCATCGTAGGCAGTTTTTCTCATCTTTCTTTTATAGAGGCTACGCTTATTTTAATACGAATATCTCATTTCTCACCTTATTTCTTTCGTGTTACCACAAATCCAATGAAGTATACGCATCTCTGCTACACTCATCTTCTTAGCATGATATCTCTTCATAACCCAACATTCTGTGCCATATAACAAAACTGGGCTAATAGCAGTCCGATAAAACTTTTTCTTCAGCCATAACAGAATATTACGATCACATAAAATTTCTGTTGCGCTCTTCTATTTCAACAACCGCTTGGATTTATAGTTAACATCACTATTGATCTCCCCATCCTTTTTGATAATAGAACTCATGTACTTAAAATGACTGCTCATCGATATTTCTTGATCATCTAGTGTCATAATACTATAATCCCGGATTTCCTGCTTACTGAATTTACACTCTATATACTCTGTTTTGGTCCTACTTAATCTAAAACCTTGAGATTCTAGAGTTTACCTCCATAACTCCAATTTGATATTTACCCTAGCTCTCATTTCATCGACTAGGACAATATCATCAGCAAATAGCATACACCATGATATCTCATCCTGAATAGCTCTAGTAAGCTCATCCATCACTATGGCAAATAAGAATGGATCAATGCAGATTCTTAATGCAATTCAATTGTGATAGAAAAATACTTGTTATGCCTCCACAAGTTCTGACATTTGCCACTGCTCCATCGTACATGTCCCTGATTATATTAATATTTGATGGGGACTCCTTTTTCATCAATGTCTACCATAAAACCTCTCTTGGCATCTTATCATAAGCTTTTCTAAATCAATAACGACCATATGCAAATTTATTTATTTCTCTCGAAATCGCTCTATAAGTTGACGAAGCAAATGAATAGCCTCTGTCGTCGATCGCCCCGGCATGAACCCAAACTGGTTCTCTGATATTTTGACATTTTGCCTTAACCTGTGTTCAATTATTCTTTCTCAAAGCTTCATGATGTGGCACATGAGTTTTATTCCACGATAATTTGAACAACTCTGGATATCATCCTTGTTCCTATAGAGAGGTATAGAGAGGTATTAGAGTACTCTTCCGCCACTCATTTGGCATCTTTTTAGTTAGCCAGATCCTGTTAAAGAGGTTTGTCAGCCATCTCACGCCCACCTCTCTCTTAAGTATCTCCATACCTCAATAGGACTTCCATCCGGGCCAACAGCTTTCTTTAACTTCATCCTCTTCAAGCTCTCTTTAACTTCAGATTCGCTAATTCTGCGTATATAATTACAGTTCATATCTTAACACTGAATGGTTAGGTCATTCAAATCTTGAGTGGAACTACTATTGAACAATTTTGTTAAATACTCTCCATCTTTCTTTGATTTTTTCATCTCGAACTAAAAACCTTCTGATCCTCATCTTTGACACACCTCACAGTACATAAGTCTCTAGTCTTATTTCCTGACAATTTTTTTCCATGCAACATGTTGTCCCCATTTACCTTGACCTCTTCTGATTAAAATCCTGACTTTACTCTGTTGTGTTTTCCTGCACTTAAAGGGATAGTTTTACAATGTTCTTTACTTATGAGTTCTGTAATATTTGGAACCATACAACACTGTGACGTTCCTGTGAGAGAGGTGCACATTTTCTGAAGATGGATATTGTGCAGAAAGAAGTTTAAAGGAAATTGGACCTGGTAAATATACTTTGACCTTAAAACTTAATCCGTAAGCATTATGTAATTATAGTAATAGTTGTACTGTATTCAACTAGTTGACCCTGAACACTTGGGACAAAGGCTTTTTGTTGTATTACTCCTTTATGATTAACTGAAATCTTTTTTCTTTTTCCTTCAGAAATTACTGGTGTGCATCAAATATGTGGAGACTTCCCTTTTGAGCCCTTATCAAATATGAGGATACTTACCTTTCAGAAAGATAATTCTGTTCTCTGATCTGTTTTACTCTTTTATTTTCTGTTTATTTTCCTTTTATGTTGCTTCTATTTCTAACAAAATCAAACATAGGACCTAATGTTGGTACTGGTAGGTCCCTCTCATGTCTCTTCCAGTGATATATGGGCATTAAGTAGAAATTCTCCACCATAAGAATAATGCCTTAAACCTTCTTCTCAGATTGCAATCTGTTACTGGATTAACTTTTATGAGCATGGAAGACTTTCACGTAGGGTAGGTAATTTGTCAAAGGCAATCCTCAATGATCAACTGCTTGTTTGTAGATGAACGCATTTGAATTGGCTTCAATACATAACATAACATAGACACAGATTTCACAGTTTCATCCTTATTTTAGTTTAGTTTCTATGCTTTCTCTTGCTTGGTTAGATTTGCAATAATCACATGAAAATCATTGGTCAGAACATAGGTGGCTCCTCCTTTCTTCTGAAATGGACAGGACGATTCCCCAAAATCAGGTTTAATCTAAGTAATAGCTCTTATAGCTTGGAAGTTGGAAGTAAGCTATCGGACAATATAAAATAATTTCTGGCAGCAGCTTTAGTTGATTCCCTTTCGGTGCCAAACACATTGTTTGATGTTATTTTTTAATATACCATCCTTATTCAATTGCTATTTGAAAATTCAAGATGGAGCTTGATCACTTGCAAATATCTGCAAATAGTGAGGTAAGACAAACGCAACTCAGTTATGAATCTATACAACTCAAATTCTAGTTCTTTTCTGTTGAAATCATTACTAACCAAGCACCTGAATCCATACATAAGATGCTAGAATAAAAGCAATATAGAAATGTTCAAATACCGAGACTGACATTGTGGTGCCATTAAACATTAGTAGAAGGGATGGTCACAAAGGAAATTCCATGACGACATATGAAGCACAGACAATTCTAATATGAAGCTGCATCATATCGGGCATGTGTCACATATAAAACTTTTTCCCCGGTATTGCTAATCCATGTGTAATCTTTGGAACTAGTGTCCTAGGAACATGTAAAGGTTTCTTAATAGAGCATTATTAATACATATATAATTACATTTTGATGATGGTCGAAGCTATAGATAACTATTTATTATGAGATACATATTCATCTTTTTTCTCTTTGGAAGAGTGAAAATATTAATGAAAAGAAATATATGACTTAGGGACTATGATAAAGTTGTATACTTGCCAAGTGCTTATCTAAAAAACAAGAAAACTATGTATTAAAAAAGATGGATACTATTTAACATTGGGATTTAATTCTCAATATAGACCAACTCTAATGTTGTTCTAGCTCTTAATTTGACTGAGTTTGTCATTCTAGATCCATTGAGATGATGCCATATTTCTTCTCATTTTCCCCAAATCTGCTTTTTCAATCTTTCAATTGTTTGAGAAATGTTGATTGATCTCCACCATTGACTTCATAAGAATCAATGGAGCAATAATGCGATTATCCAACATAAAGAAATTCGTGACAAGTCTAAAAAGCAGCGGAAGTAAACTGATCCAGGTTTGAGAATACTTGAAAAAAGAATAATCTATATTAGAAGGAAATGTGCAGCTTCTCTTCACATCATTTTAAGTTTGGAATCTTTAGATCAATTAGGATTTTATTAGGAATTATTTGGAAACTAAGATTTAAATTTAGTTAACTAGCATTTGTTAGATTAGTTTATAAGTTAGTTTATTTTCTTAGTCATATTTGTTTGTTGTTCAACTAAGTATATTTGTTAATTAATTGGTTTTTTTAGATCAGAATCATTTTTCACATTTTTCTTTATTATGCATTTGAAGCCTAAAAAGCTTATGGTTCCAGAGTTGTAATAAAGTTTTTGGTGAACAAGGAATAAAAGATTGTGTCCTTGGAGACCAAGTTCTTAAGATTATCTTATTTCTTCCCTCTTTTCTACTGTATTTCACTTTCTCCTATCAACCTACACTAAAAAGATGCCAAGAAATTGCAAAAAGCAAAAAACCGAAAGCTTAGGAAATAAAGAAACAAAATTTTATGAAATTATTAGGTTTTATTATGCTTAATTTTATGAAACATTTTGTATTTACCTGATTTATTCTTAAATTATGTAATAAGATGTTACATGAGTATTTCTATAATTGTTAAAAAAAGTATGAGTTAAAAGGAAAAACTTGGAACCCAAGAATAGTGGATATGGCTGGATATTATTATAACTGACATTATATATCTAAGATCTGAGATAAAATAATTGAGATAAAAGCAATATACTTTTTTCCAATACACAAAAAAAAAGATATTAGTTCTGAGTTTATAGAGATGGATTTAGGCTAAAAATAAGTAGAAAAATTGATATTCAAAAATAAGAGGTTATGATAATGTATAGACATGAGAATAAAATCTGAATTGGTTAAGAGTTTAAGTTCATTTAAATCAATGATTTAAGTTAGAGGGATGAGGATGATATATGCATAGAAGTTATACATGTGACATTGAGATAATACTAAAATAAAAGTTTTAAACTTGAAATTTTCAGAAAGGAACAGAAGGAACTGAACATAAGAAACATGCTCTTGTATGGTGCAGAAAATTTTGGAAATTATTTTTTTTGCTAATCAATTTTAGATCAGATGATTGAGTTATATGCTGAAAATACCCATTATACATTCTGATAATTTGAAAGGTTTTCTTAAGTTTCCCAGATTAGTTGTTTAATTTCTGTCAAGTTGGGCACAATTGAGGGCCAAATTTTTTGGGCATGTCTGACACAGACGGGAAAGCGAAGAAGATGAGCGACGCGGACTAGATATCGTACTAGCGCTGACGATTCTGAAGAAGCCTTCCGGTAAGAGATAATTACTCGAATCCACGAGCAAGCGACCGAATCCATGAGCCAAGAGAGAACAAACTCGAATTCACGAGTAATTTGAGAGTAAAAACTCAATTGTATTAATCAAAGTTGGATGATAAAAAATCTAGGATACAATGACCTTATATAAGCAAAAAGAAGAATACTTCTCTAAGTAAAAAATTAAAATAAAGAAACAGAAATAAAATAAATTTGAATTCAAAACGGATCTAGAAAATAAACCCTAAACAAATTAGAAAACTCTGACACGCAGTTAGCTTGTCGACAGATGAAGAGTGTTGTCGACAGGACTATAATTCCCTAAATTTTGTAAAAGCCTGACTGTCAACAAGAGTGTAAACTTCTGAGTTCCTATAAAAGCCTGTAAATAGGTGAAGGATTGTCGAGAGGTAAGTTAAATATGCTTTTCTCATCCTATATTAGTTCCTCGCTCTTCAAAAGAACTCGTTCTCGAGTTATCATCTGGATATAACTTCTTGGTAGGGTAATATTCATAGAGATCCGTCACGTTGAATATTTAGACATTGTCATATCGCTTGAAAGATCTACAACGTAAGCGTTATCATTGATCTTTTTTATAATTCTGAATGGCTCATACTTCCATGGTTTCAAATTGTTGTAAGACCAACAGGAATCTTTTTCCTTTCACAAGTATACTATTACCATGTCCCTTTCTTCGAAGACATTTTCTCTCCTCTTTTTGTCAGCTGTGGCCTTATACCTCACATTAGATTTCTCTAACTTTAATCTAATCTCTTCTTGAACATCTAGTATTTATTTTGTCATGGCGCTATCTGCACTACTAAACTTCTCTCCAATATGTAACTTGGCTAATGATAAGGTACCTTCTTATAGATAATAGAAAAAGATGACATACCGTTGAGCTGTTGATTGAGCTATTATAAGCAAACTCTGCTTGTGACAAAGCTTGTCTCACGCTTTTGACTTGTCTCCATATATGCTTCTCAATAGGTTACCTAAAGTGCAACTGACAACTTTCGTTTGCCATCACTTTGAGGATGTGACATCTATTTCAGTGATGTATCAAATCTCCTCCAAAGAGTAGTCCAGAACGTCGCTATGAACTTGTTGTCTTGATCCAAAATAATAGAACTTGGCACGTTCATGTAGTCTCACAATCTCTTGGAAGAACAACTTGGCCACATGTGGTGCATCAGAAGTCTTTCTGCAAGAATAAAGCGCGTCATTTTGGAGAGTCGATCAACTACCACGAAGATGGAATTCACTCCCTTTTTTGTGCGAGGAAGTCCTAGCACAAAATACATACTGAAGTCCTCTTAACTATCTTTGGGGACGGGCAAAGGTGTATACAATCCTGTATTTTGGGTTTGTCCTTTAGCAACTTGACAAATCGGATAACTTCTCACAATTATGTCAAATTCTTCCTCAATTGGGGTCAATAATATCTCTCTTTAAGACTAGTCATAGTCTTGTCTCTCCCAAAGTACCCTACAAGTTCGCCTCCGTGCGAGTCTCTAATAACTTTCTCCCTCAACGAAGTCCTTGGTACACATAACCGATTTCCCTTGAGAAGAAATCTATTTAGGATATAAATTTTGTGTGGGCTGTTGTGACATACACTTCTCCCAAATATCAGCAAAGTTTTCATCCTCTTTATATAGCTCCTTCAAGCATTCGAACCCAATGTTTTCACTTTGTAACGAGTCCAGCAGTGAAACTTTTCGAGTCAATGCATCTAAAATTTTGTTATCTACTTCAGATTTGTGACAGATCACAAAATTAAATTGCTCAAAATAAGATGCCCACCTTACATCTTGTTTATGTGTTTTTAGTTCTTGAAATATTAGAGTAATTGATGATCCCAAATAGCACGAAGTGACTAGCTATAAGATAGTTCTCGCATGACTTCCATGAGCTGTACACTGCATATAACTCAAGTCATATGTAGACCACTTTTGTCATGCCTCATTTAACTTTTCATTAAGGAAGGCAATATATCTCTTTGCTTTGAGAGTACTGCTTAGCTCACTCCGCAAGCATCACACTCTAACCCGAACACCTTATTAAAGTTTAGAAAGGCTAATATAGGGGCATTAGTAAACTTCTCCTTGATAAGTTCAAAAGCCCTTCCAGCTTTATTAGTCCAGACAAAAGCATCCTTTTTCTTCAAACAATGTCACGTGTACTACCAAGCTACTGAAGTTGCGAATGAAATGCCGGTAGAAAGTAGTTAGATTGTGAGAGCTTCTTACCTCGGTAACAATCTTAGGTGTGGGCCAATCTCAGATTGCCCTTACTTTCTCCTCGTCTATATAGATCTCTTGTGAACTAACAACAAAACCCAAGAATATCAAGCTTGTAGTCATAAAGCTGCACTTTTTCAGGTTAATGTATAACTCATTGGCTTGCAGAATGGTGAACACGTCTCGTAGATGTCGGAGATGCTCGGCTTCGCTTGAACTGTAGATTAGGATGTCATCAAAGTAGACAATCACAAATGTTCTCAAGAAAGGCTTAAGCATTTAATTCATCAATTTCGTGAAAGTGCTTGGTGTATTAAATAGTCTAAAAAACATGACCATCCACTCATACAGTCCTTCTGGAGTCTTGAACGCCGCCTTCCACTCATATCCCAGACTAATACGAATTTGGTGGTAGCCGCTTCTCAGATCAATCTTCAAAAACATGCACGACCTGTTAATCGATCCAACATATCATCAAGGAGGTATTGAAAATCGATATCGGATAATAACCTTGTTGATGGATGGTTGTCTATGCACATACGTTAACTTCCATTCTTTTTTGGTGTCAAAAGGGCCGACATAGCATATGGATTCATGCTCTATCATGTGTTATTTTGAATCAGTTCTTCGACCTTATCCCTTAGAACTTCACTCTCCTTTGGATTCATCCAGTAGTATGCGAGGTTGGGTAGACTCGCTCCGGGGATCAGATCAATGTGATGCTGGATATCTTTCATGGGCGACAGTTCATCGAGAAGCTCATCATGAACTATTCTTCGAAATTCTTCTAGCATTGGCTTCATCTTCTTAGGAATTTCAATTGTTGAGCCAATTTCTTCTTTAACTACTAAAGCAAATCGTTGTTTTGTCTCCTTAGACTCTATTAAGAATTCACCTAGACTGCATATCGATATGAACTTTGATTTTTCTTTAATCAGCTTTAGTGGTGGTGGAATAGGCTTCATGGCAATTCTCTTGCCCTCCCATGTAAACATGTAGATGTTCCTGTTATCTGGATGGGTAGCATCAATATCATGTTGTCATGATTGTCCTAATAGTATGTGACATGCATCCATATCAACATCGCAGGTAACTAAATCTTAATTAAACTGCCAATTGAAATAGAGACTTAATAAAGATTCATTATCTTTATACAGGGGCTCTTTTTTATCCACCTAATGGTGTATGGAGGGGGTTTTGGCTCTGTCTTTAATTTCAAATAGTTCACCAATGCAGTAGAGACGATGTTTTCGCAATTGTCATTGTTGATGATGAGATGGTACACCTTGTTCTTTATCGAACACCTTGAGTAGAAAAAAAATATGATGTCTTTGTGTAGTGTCAGGATTCTTTTGGTTGCATAGCAACTACTGGACCACGCAGTTGGCTACCTCTCCATCTTCTTCGACAAAGTCAGAATCTTTTAGTTCAGTCTCCATCAGTACTTCATCTTCGTCCTCGTAGTCTGTCATGTTGATGGGTCTCCTCTACAGACACTCTTTGGATCTGTGTCCAAGTTCGTCACATTTGTAACACTTGCCAACCCGAGCTTGGATTTGAATTCTCCTTACTTTTGCAGTGGGGGTTGTTGCCATCGTCGGGTTTGCTAGAGGGGTGTCAATTGCCTTATGGGTTGATCGGTGGAATCTTGCTGAGCTCTTGTGTTGCCGGATATTCTCTCTGCTGCTCTTTGAAAGTAAAGCTCTGTTATGCAACCTCATTCTTCATGGCTTTATTCTAGGCCTCGTCGACAGAAAACACGTCTTGAAGGGCCATACGTTCCTGGATGGAGTACTTTATCCCATTGATGTATTTAAAATTTGATGCTCCTCTGTCATAAGTCACATCGCGATGAAAAGCGATAGAAGATATCTTCTCATGTATGTTGCCACAATCCTCGTACTTTTCCTGCATTGCTCAAATTGATTTAGAGGATCTGTCGTCAGATGGAAGGAATTTACTTATAGGAGTTACCTCATGTGCTTTCATGTCATCAGCGATGACTTACCTTGGCGCCTAGTGAGTTACAACTGGTCCTATCATGCAGCCGCTCCTCCTTTAAGCTTGTACACCACGAATTTGATATGCTTTTACTTAGAGACGACGTAAGCCATGTCAAAAAACTTCTCTACTTCATAGACCCAGTCCAAGAAGGGCTCGATGTCAAGGTTCCCACTGAAAGAAGGAATTTCAATCTTTATCCTATACTCGTTAGGACTTAGATCTCCTCTTCTCTTATCTGGGTTAGGAAAAGAAAATTCTTCTTCCCTATCGGGATTAGGATTCTCTATCTGCCTAGGGCCTCGCCCATAGGCCGTCCTTCATCATAACCCTCATCCTTGAAATCGTCCTCGGGATAGAAAGTGTTGATAAGTTCTTCCTCATCGGTAAGATCTTCATAAGAAAGTTGTCATAGAGGACATCTTGGTGTTGGTGATGGTTGATGTAGTTGTTAATGCGTGGGTGGTTAGAAAGAAAATTGTTGTGATGGAGGTTGTGGATGAGAATACCTGATGGTGGTGGAGGTGGTGGAGGAAGATCGATGAACGTTCACACCCGCTTCTCTACACAACATCGACTAGACCTCGATCATCGAATTTGAGAAATAACCTCTTGATTTCTTGGATCATACTGTCCATTGTCGATTTAAGAGCGCCAAGTCTCCCTTCAACAATGCCTACTTTCGTAGAGAGGCTGGACTGCTCGTCATTATCTCCGACCATCATCGGAAAGTTTGTCGAAGCTCTGATATCACTTGACGCGGACAGAGAAGTAAAGAAGGCGAGCGACGCGAGCTAAATATCATACTAGCACTGACGAACCCTGAAGAAGCCTTCAGGTAGGGAATAATTGCTCGAATCCACGAGCAAGCGACCTGAATCCACGAGCCAAGAGGAAACAAACTCGAATCTACGAGTAATTTTAGAGTAAAAACTCAAATGTATTAATCAAAGTTGGATGATAAAAAAAAAAAAAACCTAAGATACAATCTTATATAGACAAAAAGAAAAACACTTCTCTAACTAGAAATTAAAATAAAAAAAAAAAATAAAATAAATTGAAATTCAAAATAGGTTCAAAAAATAACTCCTAAATAAATTAGGAAATCTGATACGCAGTTGGCCTGTCGACAGGTGAAAAGTGTTGTCGACAGGATTGTAATTCTCTGATAAAAGCCTATTGACAATTGAAAGAAAATGTCGACAAGACTGTAAAGTTCTGAGTTTGTGTAAAAGTATGTCGTCAGGTTAAAAGAGTTGTCGACAGGTAACTTAAATCAGTCGTTCTCATCTTGATCTCCTACATCAATGTCGAATTGGTGATTTTAGTAATAGTACGGAATTGTTGTGTGTTTGTGCTGTGTAATGCCCATTCTGGCTTGTCCATGTCTATTTCTTGTAGAAGATAAACCATTCACTGGATTTATTGTTTGAAACTAATCAGTGTCATTTTTATGTTTCACGCGAGAGGACTGACACAGACATGCATGACACGACATAGTAACACAAAATAATTTCTAAAAAATATTTTGTCTCATACATGTATATGACATGTGTATCTGACAGATCATGGAGATGACATGACTCCACATTTGAAGTGTTCGTGCTACCTAAATGACATACTATAGTGATGACTTCGTATTTTTTCTTACTCTCTGAACTACACATTGAAATATTGCTGTTACAGAAGCTACTACAAATGCACAACTCCTGGATGCTCCGTGAGGAAGCACATAGAAAGAGCTGCAGATGACATAAGGTCGGTAATTACGAGCTATGAAGGAAAGCACAACCATGAAGTACCTGGGCAAGAAACAGTAATAACATTTACTGTGGCCGGAACACTCGGTATCCTGAACTTAATACTCTGACTCCTTTCATGGCTTCTGGATCAGCCGGCACTAACCTGAACCCCAAGCTTTGGTTCCTTATGCCGGGAATAATTTTGAAATCTGCAATGAGTACCTGAAAACAAGCTCTCTTGGGAGCGTTATTGGTTCAGAAACGATGGTTCTTTCTCCATGTCCAATGATGATTCAACCGCCTCCAGCTTCGCCTTTTCTAGCATTTGGTATGAACAACCACAGGGAGGCTCAGCAAGTGACTCCCATGGCAAGCTTTGATCAGGAATTGCCTGTTTCATATCCTATGGAATTTAGTCATTCTAATTACGCATGGGATGGTTACGATCTCTCTTGTTTGAAATCCATCAGTCCAGGGGTCCGTTCTAGTGCCGGGCATGGGCCTGAAATGAACAGCATGATGACATTCAAGAATCCGAAACAGGAAGTGCACAGATACGGTTCTCCAGACAGCGCTCTCTCTTATGCACAGTTTTCGCCTCCTTTGAGCTCTACATCTGATGGCCAGCCTCTGCCGAACTCTGAGCAGACTACTGGAGGAGTCTTGAAGTAGAGGCTCCTGCAGTGCTTGTCTCAGGTTGAGCTTTGTCAGGCTTGGACTCTAAGGAGTTTGTGTTCTGCCAACAGCAGATCCTTTGATTTTTCTTTTTTCTTTTCTTTTCCTTTTTATTTAAATTTTGGAAAATACTGTGACAAGTTCTATGTCATCAAATTTTGACACTGGCAGTGTGTAATCGTTTACAGTAAATAATCACACACTACAAAGAATGTTCTGTCTTTTGAAACTCTTTTATCTTGATTGCTATGTATAAATCATTTTGTAGAGAAGTTTTCACATCTAAATGGAATAGTTCATCATCTTGCTGTTATTGGTTGTGGAATGTACAAGTTTTATTAGTCCAATTACAGTTATAAACTTACAAGGGCTCCAATTTAGGCTTATTGGTTTTATATCCGAAACCCGACCCATTAAAGTAATGGGTATTTGGACGTCCGCTCCATTACGTGTGCGAGACACGTGCGGGGAGAGAGGATGAACAGATTGGTTAATAAAAATAAGGATTTTCTATTTGAGTCCAAGCTATAAAGAAAATAACCATGAACTCAACAAAATATGTGGTTGTGATTTGTTGCTTAAGCACAAATAAACCTAATTCTAACTCTTATAGTACGAGCCGATATATGAGAAGTAACTAAGCAATGAATGTAATCGTTGTAAGTTTAGTAAAAGATCAATTGCCACACCTCTCTCATCCTCATATTTCTCTTTCATTGATATTCTTTGAGCAAGAAGAAAACTACATTCTCACAAATAGATTCATGATCCGTTGAGCCGTGTCGCCAAGGCCAGGAGATTTTCGTGAAGAATTCGCTAGGAGCACCTACTACGATCATTAAGTCTTCCGCTGAAACATTGAGAAAAAATATATCTAAATCTATTGTCATTTACAATCACTTTAGTACAATCACTATGAAAATAATTTTAGATAAAATTCTTAGTTTCATGCAATCACTTTAGTACAACATTCATTGTCATTTGCAAACAAGCAACTTGCTATATATATATCCCAAAACGAATACAAGGATATTACACTTATATATCTACCATTTTGGATATCCGAACTAACCACATGCATGCATACGAGATGTGCCCGGGCATATACAAAATCTCCCAGGATATCTATCAACTAGCACACTAGGCTTATACATATATATACATATAAAAAGTAATTGCTCATAAATTCATCCTCATAGGATAGAGTCTCCTCACTCGAGTCCCTACTAGTACTGCTGCTATCTTCGCTATCATTCATGCTTTCCTCAGAGTCTTCCCCTGGTAATTCGTCTCCTTCGCAACACCAGTCATCCAGATCATCATATAAATCCATGTCATCTTCCATTTTTCATCCCAAAAGAGACCTCCATAAGTAAATTCTCTTCGGGTCTCTTCCCTCATGCACTCGTATCCCTCGTCTCTCCTACACCAAGTGAATCCCCAATCAAGCTCTCCGTATCGGTGATGGTCAAATCAGGCTCATTAGACGCCTGAGACTCAATCTCCTCATGGTCTATGTGGTCTGGGGCTGAGAATATGATCTTAGGGTCGGTCTCATCAGACTCATAACCCCAATCCATGGAACCTGCCATCCAACTCGCACTCGAACTATCCGAGCTGGAGACCGGCCAATATTTATTAGAGTCCCCCATCTACATATATAAGGAGTCATATCAATCGCAACTCATATAAATAGTCTCGATATACTGCTAATTTCACACAACAAGAATGAAAATAATGTATATATACACATACACTTACACTTAGCCTTTTAATTCATTTGTTCTGTTTGCTGTATTCTACCCATAAGTTTCATGTTTCAGACTAACTTAGGTTCAATAGATAATTCAATGTACTCCCTCGTCCCAGTGTCCCATTACCACTTGTAGCTATTTCTGAGAGCCCGCACTCTCAGCCAACTCACCCGAATCAGGACGTGCGGACACCCCGATTCTGATGCGAGGAAATAATCAATTACCGCTTGACTCACGATTAATCCGTCACATAAAACCCACTACCTTATTATAATCACTCAAGGTCGATAATATTGTAAATCACCTAGAGGGGGGTGAATAGGTGATGAGCTAATCTAATGGTCAATAATGCGGAATTAAAAAACTTTAATGTAAACTAAAACTTCTTACACTAGACACCACGTATAACACAAGAGTGTAGCCGGATTCCCCGTGAAGGGCTTTGGACTAACTCCTCAAGATTCCTCTAAATAAGAGTTGAGGTGCCGCGTTGGCTCTCTTGGTTGAATACAAGTGTTAGTAAACAATCCCCAAGCATATAACAATATGAGCACAAATATATATCAAGCATATAAAGATGAAAGCAATATAAGCATGCAAGATATAAACAAGTGAGAGAAGAGAAGTGAGCAATCGCAAACACGGGAGATTTGTTTTGAGGTTCGAGCACACTTGCTCTACGTCCCCGCCTTCACACTTGAAGGATTTCCACTAAAATCGATCCCACCGGATCACTTGGTGCCGCAACACACTACAAGCTCTTTGGACTCTCTAGCCCCTCTCTTGTTCCTGCAAGAACACATCGCAAGCTCACTAGCTCGCTGAGGCCGCATCTCAAACACCGAGTTCACACACGAACTCGAAACACCGCGAACACAACCGTCCGCCTCCTCAAAGTACAAGAAAAGAACTTTTGTGATCACAACACTTTGATCACCTAAAATCCTCTCACAACAAATCCCTATAGGTAGATATAGTAATGGATGGCTCAAGTGTTGTGTGAGAAATAAGGATTGAAATTGTGGAGGAAAACTCAAGAAAATCACTTTTAAAACACTCTTGATAAACTCCCCTTTTGATTGGAAATATTGGCTCTAATATAAGTGGAGAAAACCTCTTGAAAGAGTAAGTAAAACTGGTATAAAAATCCACTTAAAATCTTGTTGAAAACAGCCCCCAAATTCCCAATTTATAGAGCTAGAAAAATTAGCCGTTGGGAGTCAGATTGGCCGTCGGTCGACCGCCCGGTCGACCGGCCAACGGTCAGAATTCGGACCCTTGAGCCAGCGGTCGACCGGTCGGTCGACTGTGGCACTGGAACAGAGAGCAGAACTCTCTGTCGATCGACCGGGGCTTTCCAGAGAGCAGAAGCTCTCTGCGGTCGACCGGTCAGTCGACCGGCCCTCCAGCAGTCCTAGCGTGCACGTTCTGTGCACGTTTCGACCAGCCGGTCGACCAGCCGGTCGAACGGTTGAACCAGACAGGTCATTTTTGGGATTCAAAAACTTGGTCATTTTGGCTAAAATAAAATCTCATAAAATCATGAAAAATCTACAAAAATAGTTTTAACATTATACTTTGATAATCAAACATGCTTGAACAAAATCAAGACATGTTACAAATAATTTAAACTATTTTTGTAACTTGAAAATTTTGGCTAATAACGAAAACTGTATTTTTCAAAATTGTTTTTCAAAACTTCTCCAAATACAAAAACAATATATTTTAAACACTTTTAAAGCATAGAGTGTATGGATATGATCCACTACACATACATGGTGAAATATCTATGTTTTTGACATTAAGCTCTAAATTTGGTTTTGGTAAAAACATATAAACTTTGAATTCCAAAAACCAAACCGGTATGTTTCAAAAAGAAAAACTTTTGTATTTTTCAAAATAAAAATTCTTTTATGAAAAATCATCTAAATCAAGAGTGTGTGTGTGTAAGATATACTTGAGCAATCCACCAACTATTCTATCCTTTACATTTTATCTAAAAATAAAATCTTATAAAAACAAACCTAAACACAAGTCTTGATCTTGAAGGTCTTCACTTGAAATCTTCACATCTTCTTGACTTGGTCCAAACACGATCCATAGAGTTAGACTCCTCTTGAGTACTTGATGTGGTCTTGATGCACAAGCTCTTGAATCAAAACGTGCTAGCTCCAAAACTTGACTTTAAAACTTTGTTGAAGCTACACACCTACTAAGATCTTGATCACAAATCTGAAACTAAATAAACACAAGATCATTAGTACTATAACTACATGAGTTGATCATCATCAAAACTAGAGTGATGGGCCTTTGGGCCAACAATCTCTCTCTTTTTGATGATGACAAAACTCATGGAGTTATATATACATGGATTAAAGTAAAGCTTCAAAGAAGCTCCCCCTTAACTCATGCATAATAATAAATATGCAATGAAAGCACATAAACATGCTTGCAAATATAAGAGATAAACATGCCAATCAAGCATAAAACAAATCAAATTCTTTTTCTCCTATTTGCAAAACAAATATATATGCATAAACATAAATCCTTCTCCACCTTTATGAATAAAGCAAGGAAAACATGCATATATACCAATACTTATCAAATACTTCTCCCCATTTTTGTCAATCATCAACAAAGGGGTTAAAGTAAAAACAAAATGTTCTCCCCCTTTTTGTCAAAAGCAAAAATCAATAAAAGGGGTGACATCAAACAAATCAATAAAGGATATATGCGATATACATTCATGAAGAGGAAGACGCTAAGTTAACTTCCCTATACATACACATTACATGAAAGAGGGATGACAAGCCCTAATTCACATAACGCATAATATGTAATGCATAAGAGGAGATGTGAAGCTCCCCCTACACACGTGTACCACATAAAGAAGAGTTGTCAAGCCCCTCAATATAAGATACACTCAACATGAATCTATACGTAGAAGAGATGTTAAGCTCCCCTTGCATATAGGCAATACAAATCAAAACATTTTTAATTTTCTCATTTAAAAACAAATTTTGAGTTTCTCAATAAAATAAATTTTGAGATATCTTAGCAAACATAGTTTTGTTTTTACTTTCAAATTTTAAGATATCAATTGTAAATAAACATTACAAATTTTGAAATCAAAATAGAATCATATTGATACCAATTGACAATTATTGTAAATTATTTTGATATCAATTGCAATCAATAGATACCAATTAAAGATTATTGCACAAATAAATCATATATATGTATGAAAATGAAAATACCAATAAAAATTGATATTATGGAAATTATGAAGCATACATATATAGAAAACAAAACATGAGTATATACAAAAAAAAATATCAATTGAGATCAAGTATATAACTCATAACCTACCACCCTTTATGCTCAAGATAAAAGATTTTTCAATTAAGCTTACAAGGCATACTCGCCCATCCATCCTCCCATCACGGTGTTGGACGGGGTTTTCACAAATAGGGTTTGAAAATATTTTTATAGTGAAAACACTATCAAATGAAGAATAATAACTAGTTAAAGATAATTTTTGAAAACTAGTTAAAGATCCTTCAAAAACATGAAACTAAATATATATGTCCATGAAGCATACTAAATACACAAGAAGTGACACTCGAAATCTATAAGGCTCAAAAGTAATCATGAAACAAAGTCATGAATAAACAAATAAAGTGTGAGTGCACAAAAATTATGTAATTAGCATCTTCCATGAAGATAATCAATGAAGCTCAAAAACAAACATGAATATCATTTTATTAAACAAATCATGAAAATTCATTTTTCATATTATAAAAATTCATTTTTCATCTTAAAGACAAACTCCTAGGTATATGTATGTTTTTATTCAATCCTAACAATATGCATACATATCCCAACATAAAAAGAGTCCATAGTATAAATTGCATGAAGGCAAATGACTCATGGGGTATACATGTATATTTATTAGATTTGAATACAAGATACATATACATGAAGTAAAACATGAAAATAGGCAAAACAAGTGTAAATGAGAGAATCATCAAAACTAGGCATACATGTGCATATAGTGAGTACAAATGAACAATGAAGTGCAAACATATATGAATCAATTTGTTGCTCACTACTTGTACAAGTATACATTCAAGTTTTGATAAAAACTACATTTAAACTAGTATTTACCACATGAAGCACAAAAAAATAAAACATGAACATGCTCAAGATCATCAATCATAAATGCATGTAAATAAACTAGGAGTTTAGAGATAGTTATAAAACCTCCTAACTATACTCCAAATCTCTAAAACGGTGGTTGTTCCACCAAACCTCCTTGATAGCGGTGCATCAAAAGTATGTCCATCATGTCCATGCATCACCACCAAGGCACCATCCCTCTCACGTTTTATGAGAGCCCTCACCTACATCAAAAACACAAGGTGGGGATTTTGGTGCCCATTTCTTTGGGTCCTTGGGGGTTTGTTTGTAAGGAACCCAAACATTTTTGTTATTAGCAAAATTAATATGATGTATCCTATCAAAACAAAATTTTGCTAAATGGCCTTTGCGGCCACAATGTGTACACTTGTACACCTTATGATGCATATGTGTATGAGTGTGATCGTGGAGTGCAAATAGTGAATATGCATGTGGGTGATGTGCATGAATATGTGGAATTTGTTTCTTTGAAAACAAAGACTCCAATTTAGAGTGTTAAATGCACAAGTGCTCAAAGTTGAGCTCAAACAATTTATTTTATTTTTAAAAATTTCATCTCATTAGTGGTGGCATGTAAAGCATGATGAGAAAGATAATCATTTTTCTATTCTTTTTAGAATTTTTATTTCTTTTTCAACAATTTTCTTTTTAAAGAAGTGTTTTCATTTAAAACAACTTCTTTTTGTTTTTCCACCAAAATAATTTATTTTTCAAAGTAGTGTTTCCTTCACAAAGATCATTAATTTAGACATCAAGGAAACATTTTCATTTTTCAAAGATTCATTTTCTTTTGAAATAATTTCAAATTTTCTTGCAAAGAATCTTTTTATTTAACATGGCATCAAATTTGTTTTTCATTTTCTTATTATCTTTTCTAAGCATGTCATATTTTTCTAGGAGTTGTTGACAAAAAGATTCAAGTTCATCATATGACATATCAACCTCCTCTTCTATCTCGGATTCGGTAGTTACCTCAAGGGGGTTATCCCCTTGGACCATGTAGCACACGTTGGAGATGTCGCTTCCAACATCCGAGTCGCTCCCCGTATATTGTTCATTTTCGCCAAGTGAGATCAAAGAGTTCCAAACTACAAAAGCCAAATCAAGATTAGCAACCCTAAATAAATAATCATCATTTAGGGTACTCTTCAAAGCATGAATGGCCTTTGCATTAGCCTCATTATATTTGCCATTTAAACAATAAGATTCTCTAGTAGTGGCAAAATAAACATGAATGCCTAGGGCTTTGAGGTATAAAGACATCTTAACCTTCCAAGTTTGGATGTTAAGGATGTCAAAGGTGGGAGGTGTCATGAAGTCCATGGTGTGTGTACAAATATTGTGATTAGCCTAAAAGTGAGGATCTTTAACTCTAGGTTGTAAGACCCAAATCAAGAGCACTTAGCTCTGATACCAATTGTAAATCACCTAGAGGGGGGTGAATAGGTGATGAGCTAATCTAATGGTCAATAATGCGGAATTAAAAATTATTTAATGTAAACTAAAACTTCTTACACTAGACACCACGTATAACACAAGAGTGTAGCCGGATTCCCCGTGAAGGGCTCTGGACTAACTCCTCAAGATTCCTCTAAATAAGAGTTGAGGTGTCGCGTTGGCTCTCTTGGTTGAATACAAGTGTTAGCAAACAATCCCAAGCATATAACAATATGAGCACAAATATATATCAAGCATATAAAGATGAAAGCAATATAAGCATGCAAGATATAAACAAGTGAGAGAAGAGAGAGTGAGCAATCGCAAACACGGGAGATTTGTTTCGAGGTTCGAGCACACTTGCTCTACGTCCCCGCCTTCACACTTGAAGGATTTCACTAAAATCGATCCCACCGGATCACTTGGTGCCACAACACCTACAAGCTCTTTGGACTCTCTAATCCCTCTCTTGTTCCCGCAAGAACACACCGCAAGCTCACTAGCTCGCTGAGGCCGCACCTCAAACACCGAGTTCACACACGAACTCGAAACACCGCGAACACAACCGTCCGCCTCCTCAAAGTACAAGAAAAGAACTTTGGTGATCACAACACTTTGATCACCTAAAATCTCACAACAAATCCCTATAGGTAGATATAGCAATGGATGGCTCAAGTGTTGTGTGAGAAAATAAGGATTGAAATGGTGGAGGAAAACTCAAGAAAATCACTTTTAAAACACTCTTGATAAACTCCCCTTTTGATTGGAAATATTTGGCTCTAATATAAGTGGAGAAAACCTCTTGAAAGAGTAAGTAAAACTGGTGTAAAAATCCACTTAAAATCTTGTTGAAAACAGCCCCCAAATGTCCCAATTTATAGAGTTAGAAAAACTAGCCGTTGGGAGTCCAGATTGGCCTGTCGGTCGACCGCCGGTCGACCGGCCAACGGTCAGAATTCTGACCGTTGAGCCAGCGATCGACTGTCGGTCGACCGTGGCACTGGAACAGAGAGCAGAACTCTCTGCCGGTCGACCGGGGCTTTTCAGAGAGCAGAAGCTCTCTGTGGTCGACCGGGTCGGTCGCGACCAGCCCCCAGCAGTCCTGGCGTGCACGTTCTGTGCACGTCGGTCGACCGTCTCGGTCGATCGACTTCAAGCTCGGTCGACCGGCCCGGTCGACCGGCTGAAGCCAGACAGGTCATTTGGGATTCAAAAACTTGGTCATTTTGGCTAAAATAAAATCCCATAAAATCATAAAAAATCTACAAAAATAGTTTTAACATTATACTTTGATAATCAAACATGCTTGAACAAAATCAAGACATGTTACAAACAATTTAAACTATTTTTGTAACTGAAAATTTTGGCTAAAAACGAAAACTGTATTTTTTCAAAATTGGTTTTTCCAAAACTTCTCCAAATACAAAAACAAGATATTTTAAACACTTTTAAAGCATAGAGTGTATGGATATGATCCACTACACATACATGGTGAAATATCTATGTTTTTGACATTAATCTCTAAATTTGGTTTTGGTAAAAACATATAAACTTTGAATTCCAAAAACCAAACGGTATGTTCAAAAAGAAAACTCTTTTGTATTTTTCAAAATAAAAATTCTTTTATGAAAACTCATCTAAATCAAGAGTGTGTGTGTGTAAGATATACTTGAGCAATCCACCAACTATTCTATCCTTTACATTTTATCTAAAAACAAAATCTTATAAAAACAAACCTAACACAAGTCTTGATCTTGAAGGTCTTCACTTGAAGTCTTCACATCTTCTTGACTTGGTCCAAACACGATCCATAGAGCTAGACTCCTCTTGAGTACTTGATGTGGTCTTGATGCACAAGCTCTTGAATCAAAACGTGCTATCTCCAAAACTTGACTTTAAAACTTTGTTGAAGCTACACACCTACTAAGATCTTGATCACAAATCTGAAACTAAATAAACACAAGATCATTAGTACTATAACTACATGAGTTGATCATCATCAAAACTAGAGTGATGGGCCTTTGGGCCAACAATAAGCAATACTCACACATACATACACATTAAGTCTAACAATTATTGCCTCCTACCTCCGATTTAACCTTCTCTTTCTACCTATAACTCTTTGCTCTGATACCAACTGTAACGGTCCCAGTCTTAATATTTTTCTTTAAACGTGGGGCCTATCAAAATACAATGCTTCAATTACGGCTAGCATCAGCCTACTTTGGGTTCACAACATTTCACGCAAAATATATATAACCTCGGCATGATTTCATCTATATCAAGTTTCCAACATTATTCCAACAAACCCAGTATGGCAATCCATAAGCCTACGCATTTCTACTCCATAACTTTCATATCATTAACAAGATTCAAAGTCAAGTACCTAATAACACAAACATTACAATATATTAAAAAAGTTTATGACAAGCATCACCATTAAAAGTTTTACATAGTGTTTCTTAAACAATATACACATAAGATGAAACATGCCAAAAGGTGAAAATGATCTCCACTGCCACCTATCCCGTATATTGGCGCGTTAGCGGATCCTTTGCCTTTATCCAAACCTAAAGGTAATTAGTATAATAGGGTGAGCTCAACAGCTCAGTGAGTAAAACAATAAATATATGTATGACAATTAGTTATATATATTGGAATTTATTCTTATGATAACAAGTGTAATTTGTACTATTTTTGAGTATTTTTAGATATTTGTTAAAAGTCTTTACCACACACAGTAATTAGTCCTATTAGTCGACTTGACCCTTCCTATAGTCGACTAAACTAGATACTAGTCGACTTATCCTAAAGCTATAGTCGACTAAGTCCTGTCCCAAAAAAACGATATTCACTCTCTGTTGGCTGACTAAAATCAATGTTAGTCGACTTTCTATCTTATATAGTCGACTAATAGTAGTTTCCAGAGACTTGTGTACCTGTATCACACATCTGTAGTCAACTTGACCCGTGGATTAGTGACTAATTCAGTTTGAATTCCCTATACTAGTCGACTCATCACATAGTCTGATGTTAAAGATTTTCTTATAACTTTAACATGCATTTTCCATCTTAAGCCATATAAAAAATAAAACAATTCTAGTTTTATCATTAACACACTATTAAACATGAAGTTGAACTCCCCTTCGGTCACCTCTGGTTAAACTCGGTCCCTTCCTCCAATACGTTAATCAACGTAATATTCTCCCCTTCGGTCACCTCTGGTTCAACCCGGTCCCTTCCTCCTATACGTTATTCAACGTAATATTCTCCCATTCGGTCACCTCCGGTTCAATTCGGTCCCTTCCTCCAATACGTAAGAATTATAACTTTATGCAATATCAACATGCAAGGATTCATAAAGCAATATCAACATAAATGATCTTCATAATTTGCAACTTTACATTATGTCAACATTATGGAAGTCATTAACATGTATAAGTAACAACTTGCTAAATTAACAACATGCGAGCCTTTTCAAGGTAACCAACACATTATATCATCTTAATTTATGCGTAACCGTATATATGCATAAAATCAAGTATTACGTTTATTCATAAAACTATTTCTTCTTAAAGGCATGTGTTTGACTACCGTGTATATACACAATAAAGTTATCGATCATGCACAATGGTAAGCATACATGGAAATAGCTACAACATGTTTACCATAGGATTGTCTATAATGCACACTTAAAGTCTAGAAACTATACACATGTATTATTATGCATATTCACCTCCACTTATAACTTAGAAATTTTCACTTTACTTCAAACTTGACAACTACCACTATTAATTTGGAGTTTGGATGTTCTACTTACCTTGAAGAGACTACCCCTGATTATCAAGCTTGGTTACTGGCTATATTAGAGTCTACAAGATCATAACAACATCATTAGTAGTTTATAATTGAAAGAGTATAAGAGTGATGTAGTAGGCCTAAAGATTGCTTACCTTCTTCAACAAAAATCACCCTCCTATCTTGCTAACCTAGGCCAACCTTATCTTCAAGAATTATCCCTCTAAGGTGATGTTAGATCACCACTTCTCCATGCAATAGGTGTTTGGAGGAGATAATATAGGCAAAGGAAGGCTTTTTAGCATATAAGAAGGGGAAGAATAGTGAGTGATGAATGAGTGAGTGAGTGAGTGAGTGAAGAAAAATAGAGAAGGGGAAAAGGGGCTGCTGCCCTTCTTGGCCGGCTGCAAAAGAGAAGGGAGGGAAAATTTTGGAGTTGAAAATGAAGAGAGAGAGAGAGAGAGAGAGAGTGTGTGTGTGTGTGGTGTGTGGGTGTGTGGGTGTGTGTGTGTGTTGCCAAATGGGGATTTTCTCCCCATTTTTACTCTTATATATCTCACTTCCTACAATGAGATCATGCAAAGTGCCCCTCTAAAATCATTTCTCTACATCTCTACCTTACTCATATAGGTAAGGCTCCATACTTCCCCCTTCATGATGCATTTGTACCCAAAAAGTATGGTGGGAAGTATGGTAGGGAAAAAGTCAAAGGTGCATGTGCATATGTACACCTACATACATTTATACTAGTATATACATGGTATAAGGTTTTTGTGTAAATATCCTACATGGATTCTTGCCCCCACATTATTTCCCTAAGGCACTCAAGTGTATTAATTGGTGATTGATTAAGGTAAATGTTACACAGGAGGTTATTCAATGTACACTTCCTCTTCTATAAAACCATTTAAAAACGCATTTTTGACATTGATCGAGAAAAAACCGTACACAAAAAGTGTTGTTTTGAAATCAAGCAATAAAAGTGTGTGTGCTTTGGCTTCCTCGATACTTCCGTTATAGCATAGAGGCTAAGCGGGTCGAATCCATTAGGATGGGAAGCGACAGAAGTTTTACTGGTTTATTCACGTGTGTGTTAATGGTTCTTCTATGTTTCAAAGAATGAAAAGAAAAGAAAACAAAGAATGAAAAGGGAAAAACACGGTGAAAACAAAAAGAAGAAACATTGAAGAGAAGATATTTGTGATTTTTGAGATATATCTAAAATAAAGTAAAAAGAAAAGAAAACTCATGGCTACTAAATACTAATAGCTCTACTAACTAATCACACCCTCACACTTATCTTTTGCTCGTCCCAAGCAAAACAAAAAAAAAACTAGAAAATTATTACACCACTTTCGCAGGTGACGCGATTGCACTGAGCATGTGCAATAAGCCGTTAAACCTCTAGGTTTCCCATAAAGCTAGAGTTTTGTCTCCTAAGGATTTTCAGCGAATTACACCTATAAAATTCATAAAAAAAGAAATCAAATTAGTATTTTAAAAATGCATTTTAAAATAGAGAAAAGTGTTAAAATATTTTTTGCAAAAATTTAAGTGATCCAAGGTCATAATTTAATCAAAAATTATTCTTTCTTAAACTAAGTCTAAATACAAAATCTTATTATAAATTAAATGTAATAATTTAAAATTGAATTGATTTTTTGATCTTTCATAAAACTCTTAGAAGAATATGCACTTTGTGAACTGTGAAGATTTTTGGGATATTTGACTCTAACTTTCATGCCATTTATTTGTGTATATTTTTTTCTTTTCTTAGTTCTTAGACTTTCTTATTTACCCAAATAGTGAGCTTTTCGTCAGTGACTCCCAAATCAGACGATTTTAAACATCCCTCGGACTTAAGAACTTGAGTAAATAAGGCCACAAAACTAAAGGGGATTATTTTAATTTTGTCCATCCTTTTAGACATGAATAATCATGCTTCCTGAGGCATAATTATCTACCTTCAATAAGTGGTTATTATTATCATCATTTTTTTAATATTTTTTATGGAATTTTCAGTTTTTGTTTCACTCCCAAAAAATTGTATAAGTGTGAAGTGCATATATCTAAGGCAAAAAATTCAAGATCAAATTATCTTTCCAATTTTACTTCCTTATCCTAAAATTTAAACAAGATCTATTATTTTGACTCGGTTTAAAAATTCATATTTTTAGGTCTTCCTAATTCCTAAGATAACCTTAATTTTCTTAAAAATAAATCAAAACGATTTCTCTTATTTCAAAAAGTTTTGTAAAAGAAAAGAAAAGAGTTTGTATACAAAAAGTTTTTTAAAAATTTTCTAAAAAGAAGTGTAAAAGAAAGAAAATTTAAAACAGCCTACGTTAGTAAATCCTCCCCCACACTTATCCCATGCATTGTCTTCAATGCATCGTGAATGTGTCTATACATGAAACAAATTAAAGGGAAGGAAATTACCTCATGGTGGTGGTTCTGATGGTGGTCTGATTGGCCCACGAATTGCGGCCCAAATTATATATTGTGGAATTCGCAGGAATCCAGCAGTGACCTCTCTAATACGACCCAGTAAAAGAATAATTATGTGAATGGTCTTATTTAAAAATTATCCCCACTCAATTTTTAATTTTCAAAAATAATTCTTTTATTATTTTGTTCAACACCTTTGTCCAACAATGAAAAGTGATTTTGAGAGATGATTAATTTGGACTCAAATGGAACAGGAACAAAAATCGATACCGACTCGTGAATTTGACTCAGATCAAATCGAGATTCAAAAGGGGGAGTTGAAATTAATTCAAAAAAAAGGAGTCCAAACTAAAGATTGATGTTCACACACTTTCCCCATCATTGAAGTGGGATCATAAGATATTAGTGATTCAATTTCACGGTGTACTGGTACAGGATTCAATGTTGACTCTGGAATATGTAAAAAATTTGGTAAAGATACTGGAGTCATTATTGAATTAAAAAGTGAAATGGAAACACTAATATGAGGTTCCGGATCACATTCATCTTTAATTTCAATTTCAAAAAGGGATAACTTGTCAGAATGTTAATGTGACTTTCAAAACTTGAATTTTGGTCAAGTTCAAATGGGTGTGCTGAAATTGAATCATGGTTTCTGTAACGCCCTGATCCCGCAGGTACGGGGACGTTATGGCGACGTACATACGCGAGGTGAAAACAACCTCACGCGTATGTTAAGCCTCAGTACAGGGAATCACCTCCATAGGCATAATGGTTCCAGCAGGAAATAAGTACAGGAATACCTGCAGAAAGGGGTTGGTGATCATAACAGATATAAAAACAGGGATAAATGAGATAACAGAAATAATTACCAAGATACCTATAACGAGTCTCGATGAAGAATCTCCTATGTGACTCCAAGGCACTATCTGATAATACGGTAGCTCGGATCTCTAACCTGGGCATGCAAACCCAGGGTCGTCAGAAAGCGACCTAGTGAGTGGTAAAATGAAGGAGGAGGTAATAATATATACAATAGTAATACAAGCACGATACATATATATAATACATGATGTTGTAATAGTGATACCATATAATAAGTATATAAGAAGTAGTAGAAAATATAGAAACATGTCATCTTTTAATACCTGTCATCTTTTAATACCTTCACTACCTAGGTTATCATCGGGTCATGAGTCGTATCCGGTTTATATAATAATAATATAGTCTAGTGGTGACGTGATGGAAATGAACGTGTTAGTGGTGACATGATAGAAGTAAACATGAAGGTGGGCATAAGCAATATGAATATGTAGGTGGGCATATGCAATATAACCACAATACTGTGTTGTGCATATACAGTAATGATGACCGCACGGAATACAGGAGACAGAATATATGCAATGCAGATTATACATATACATGAGTAGGATGCACCACAGAATGTATAGCATAAAACAGGTAAAGTAACAATGCATACATGGCACATGATAGCGAATAAATGAGCAGGAACAGTAACAAGTACAACTAAATAATAGTATACATGTATCAGGCAAGTCATGTTATTTATCCAATAATCACAATCAGTACCACCTGGTATTTTAATCAATCTCTTCCAGTGTCCCATACCACTGGCAGTCCATACTAGAGCTCGCACTCCAGTCGAACTCATCCGGACATGGCCTACGGGTACCATTATCCAAACAAGAGAGTGACCAAATAACAAGTGTTCCTGACGTCACTATGTTGGGTTATTAATGTATCATGTATTGGGTCTGAATAGTAAGTGCACTGAGAATGCCACCATCATGCCGACACCCCGCGATGTGGGATTCTAGAGGTGGCCCCCACGGATTCAAGAGGTGGCCCCGACCATGTCTGTGGTGTGGCACTTTGTTTCGTGTGGTACTTAGTTCCACACACCATGTGCCGGACGCCAGCATGACCGTGCGTATAACGGGAATACCATATATAACAAGAATACTGAGTCTGGTCAGTAACAATATCAATAACAAGAACACCGGAGACATCCTCGTCACCCAACACCAGAAGGAGTGAGGATTCTAGAGGTGGCCCCTACGGATTCAAGAGGTGGCCCCCACCACGGATAGGTGTGATGTGGCACTTTGCTCCGTGTGGCACTTAGTTCCACACATATTCCGCCGGACGCTGGCGTGACTGTGCTAATAACTGGTGTACCAGAATACAAGTATGAACTACACAGTATATCGAGTACTAGAACAGTGCATGGTCCAAGTAATACGAGAATAGAACATGCGCTAACAGGATAACGGGAAATGGGAAACAGTAGATGTGGGGTAGCACACATCGCATATCAACAGTTCATGTATCCAGTAACGGGAAACAATCATATAACAAGAATACGGGGATAACATGGAACAATAATACATGTAATATGAACGGGGATCCATATGACAAGAAGAAAGAAACAACATATGCATGTATACTTGTGCGGTGAGCATACGGAATAAGAGAGTGTGACGTGTCAAAGTATCTGTGCAACATGTACATGGAATAACAGTGGTCAGTGTCCATATCATGTACAGTGAACTACAGTATCCGTGTAATGATGATACTAGTGCATGCGATACCGGTGTCCTGCATTAATATCTAGTGGCAGTGTAGTGTCATCGAATACCGTGGATCAGTATACATGTGAGGATAATTATCTAACTATGATCCCATACATAACATAATAGTATCCATGAATATGGTGAAAGAGTGGCCCGAGTGTCAGTAGCTTGTGCGGATATGATGACGGTGTCCGAGTTGTCTATGTCAATATTTATTGTTATTATTATATCACCTATGTTTTATATTAAATCAGGACATACCTTACAATATTATCTGTTATTCCTATGACAGTGAGGTGCCAATAATTACAAGTTAATAATTACTAGTTACCGTCTTTTATCCATAATCAAGATATATCAATCAATGTCACTAAACATGATAAAATATAATTATAAAAGAAAAAACACTCACAAGCTGGTCATGGGAAGGTAGCTCTCGTTCCCACGTTCGCAGCGGATCCAGAATCGTCCAAATCGGAGTCCGAATGCGCCCGATACCGCCCGAGACTAAATCCTAACAAACAGGGTTAAATATGTAAATAAAAAGAATTCAAATGCAATTAAGAAATTGAATCAGGGGGTTTTCTGTAAATTTACCTTTATTGGGTTTCGGATGCGGGTTTGGTGAGATAACGGGTCGGGTCCAGATCCACAACCCATACCCAATACTTAAGTTAAATGGGTAGCGGGTTATTGGGTTTATGGGTTTAAGATTTAACCCAATAGTGGGTTAATGGTTGGATTAGACCCAAACCCACAAAGGGAAAAGAGGAGCAGCAGCAGCTTGCTGCTGCCGCCCTCACTAGCCAGCCAGCCGGCCCAGCTGGTCGGCGGCGGGTCTGGCCGCCGGCGGTGGGTATGGCCGAGTGTGAGAGAGAGATAGAGAGAGAGGAGGGATAGAGTGGAAGAAGAAGAAGCAGCAGAACAAAAAGGAGAAGAAGAAGAAGAAGAAGAAGAAGAAAAAGAAAAGAAAAGAAGAGAAGAAAGGGGGCGCCGGCCACCTGCAAGCGCCGCCGCCGGCGGTCCCGGCCGCCGGCGGTGGGTCGGGCCTCTATCTGCAGGTCAGGGAGAGTGAGAGGGGGAGAGAGATCGTGATAGAGAGAGAATAAAGAGAGCGAGATAGATAGAGGGAGAGGAGAGTGATGAGGAGAGAGAGAGGAGTGAGAGTATCTGAGAGAGGGAGAGAGAGATGGTTTTAAATTAGAGATGAGAGAGAGATGGCGGTGGAACAGGAGTTGGTGGGTTTAAGGCGGTGGAGGAGGAAGGTTGTAGAAAAAGAAAGAAAGAAAGAAAGTAAATAATAATGTAAATAATATTATTTAAATGGGTCAAAAATTGACTAGCTCCGAACAATGCCCAAAAATTACAAAAAATAGGAAATATTATCCTAAGACATAATATGAAAATGGTTGTTAGAAATTCAATCCGCTTTGCAAATTAAAAATCCCGGAGTATCTCGCCGATACCGGGCGACACCGATTTGGCCGGATTTTCGATAAATTCAGAAAAATTCCCAAAAATACCCTAACGTAGATAACACGATTGTAAGGCACATGGTGAAAGCGAATCCTCAAAATATAACTCCGTTTGTGAAATAAAAATCATAGCGCCGGTTATCGGTATCGATTGACACCGACTACGGAGCTTTTCCAAAATAATCCAGAAAAATTTCAGAAAATGCTGAAAAATCTAAAATATTAGAAAATAATTTTTGAAACTAAAATCAGCTCAATCGGACTACTACGGAGGTCAAATCAATTTTGTACGTCGTATCGCGTACTGATACGGTGATACGTACACCAGGGATCAGGGGGTTACATTTCTCCCCACCTTACAAAAAATTTCGTCCTCAAATTTCAAGTCAGGAGGGAGATTAATATTTTCAACCCAAAGTCTAAATGGTACGGGTCCACGACACTTCCGCTGCGCACTCTGCTATCTCTAATAAACTCGGGTGAAAAATTAGTGTAGTAGACTAACGCTAAACGGATTGGAAAGCAATGAGATGGAAAGAAAGCGAGAAGAAAATCAGATATTCTGGTGGACAACTGGAAGGAAGGAATACAAACGAGTCAAGAAAAGAATTGTCAAGGTCATGGCATTCTTGTACTCGTTGCTGGAATCCCCAAAGTCAGATACAGATAAGTTGGAATCTGAATCTGATTGTACTGTTGGTAAGAGCCCGAGGATTGACCCAGATGGTTACCCACACCAGGTGTGAACCTAGGCTCTGATACCACTATGTAACGCCCCGATCCCGCAGGTACGGGGACGTTATGGCGACGTACATACGCGAGGTGAAAACAACCTCACACGTACGTTAAGCCTCAGTACAGGGAATCACCTCCATAGGCATAATGGTTCTAGTAGGAAATAAGTACAAGAATACCTGCAGAAAGGGGTTAGTGATCATAACAGATATAAAAACAGGGATAAATGAGATAACAGAAATAAATTACCAAGATACCTATAAAGAGCCTCGATGAGGAATCTCCTATGTGACTCCAAGGCACTATCTGATAATACGGTAGCTCGGATCTCCAACCTGGGCATGCAAACCCAGGGTCGTCAGAAAGCAACTAGTGAGTGGTAAAATGAAGGAGGAGGTAATAATATATACAAATTAATACAAGCACGATACATATATATAATACATGATGTTGTAATAGTGATACCATATAATAAGTATATAAGAAGCAGTAGAAAATATAGAAACATGTCATCTTTTAATACCTTCACTACCTAGCCGGTTATCATCGGGTCATGAGTCGTATCCAGTTTATATAATAATAATATAGTCTAGTGGTGACGTGATGGAAATGAACGTGTTAGTGGTGACATGATAGAAGTAAACATGCAGGTGGGCATAAGCAATATGAATATGTAGGTGGGCATATGCAATATAACCACAATACTGTGTTGTGCATATACAGTAATGATGTCTGCACGGAATACAGGAGACAGAATATATGCAATGCAGATTATACATGTACATGAGTAGGATGCCACCACAGAATGTATAGCATAAAAACAGGTAAAGTAACAATGCATACATGGCGCATGATAGCAAATAAATGAGCAAGAACAGTAACAAGTACAACTAAACAATAGTATACATGTATCAGGCAAGTCATGTTATTTATCCAATAATCACAATCAGTACCACATGGTATTTAATCAATCTCTTCCAGTGTCCCATACCACTGGCAGTCCATACTGGAGCCCGCACTCCAGTCGAACTCATCCGGGACATGGTCTACGGTACCATTATCCAAACGATGAGAGAGAGTGACCAAATAACAAGTGTTCCTGACATCACTATTGTTGGGTTATTAAATGTATCATGTACTGGGTCTGAATAGTAAGTGCACTCGAGGATGCCTCAATCATGCCGACACCCGCGATGTGGGATTTCTAGATGTGGCCCCACGGATTCAAGAGGTGGCCCCCACCATGTCTGTGGTGTGGCACTTTGTTCTGTGTGGCACTTAGTTCCACACCCATGTGCCGGACGCCAGCATGACCGTGCGTATAACGGGAATACCATATATAACAAGAAACGATCTGTTCAGTAACAATATCAATAAACAAGATCACCGGAGACATCCCGTCACCCAACACCAGACGGAGTGAGGATTCTAGAGGTGGCCCCCACGGATTCAAGAGGTGGCCCCCACCACGGATAGGGTGATGTGGCACTTTGCTCCGTGTGGCACTTAGTTCCACACATGTTCCGCCGGACGCTGGCGTGATTGTGCTAATAACTGGTGTACCAGAATACAAGTATGAACTACACAGTATATCGAGTAATAGAACAGTGCATGGTCCAAGTAATACGAGAATAGAACATGCGCTAACAGGATAACGGGAAACGGGAAACAGTAGATGTGGGGTAGCCCACATCGCATATCAACTGTCATGTATCCAGTAACGGGAATAACAAATCAGTAACGGGAAACAATCATATAACAAGAATACGGGGATAACATGGAA